>OW796118.1:7200325-7298273 GCA_941860345.1 Chrysodeixis includens | reverse complement strand
CAGGCTGGTCCGGGGGTCTCTTGTCGGGGACCAAGCAGCAGGTGTCGATGTATGATGCGCAGGGACCGTCGCGGACACTGGAAACCAAAAGATATTACAACCACTGCGACTTGTACCACCTGTATTGGTGGTGGTGGTGGTGTATCTGACAGGCTGAGTTTGCATGACAACGCAGTTTCTCCCTTTTGGAATCGATCAGATGTGGAAAATTAAATTTAAAAACATTTTATTCTGGCTATTTGGGATATTCTTGTGCGTGATTGAACAATTGGTATTTCTTTTTAATAACTTCATTCAGAGTTGTTTTCACAAATTTGTGGCCTGTGAATCTGGACTTGCCAAACTGTAATGATTTTGTGTTGTACCTATTATAAAATTGTTTGTTCCGTCTCCACAGCTAAAGCACAGGAAGCGGTGAAGGCTAATACAGGGTGTTGCCTATATGTGTATTTCTTTGACGTTCAAATAAAGGCTACTAATCAAGTAAATGAATTTTGTTATTTATGACTAAACTTATGTAACTAAAAAAAAATACATATTTACAAAGCGTCGAAAAAAATATCCTCATCTCCGTCAATGGCGGGAAACGTGCCCAGGAGACTGGCCGCATTACCACGCTGAATGGCAATACCAATTCTTTGCGCGATTTGATTTTCTTTGATTTTGTTATTTAATTTGATTTGAAGAAGGTCCTTTTTTGAGCTTAGTACTTTAAGAGTTTAGGCACAACACGATATGAACTACAAATGCTTACCGAATATCAATAACACCAACACCGTCAGTGATGACTGTATTGTTGTTCACGTTGCAGAGATAGTAGCTGACACACTCGCCCTCCTGGCCATCCGGCATCGTACACGACAGGTCCTCCTCAGCGGCTGCAAGCACACAACATCAGGAACTTGGTGTCAGTATCTTTAATTTCCATAGCAGTTTGTAATAATCTCAACTGTTGGTTTTTCCGGTAGACTTAAACGATACAACGGTTTTCTCACGCGTATTTAACGGGATAGCCCGTCCTTAGGCTGCCTGTCCACCGGCGCGGAGCTAGGCTGCGGAGCGGAGAAACCGAGAAATATTAACCAATGGCTTGCAAGGAGCGGAGATTTTCTACAATCCTATTGATTAATCAATCTTAGTTTCTCCGCTCCGCAGCCTAGCTCCGCTCCGGTGGACAGGCAGCCTTAAGCTGATGCGGCGGCGGGGATTACTTCGACTGGCGACCCCGTTGCCGCTCATGATTAAGGACGGGCTATCCCGATAAATTAATGACTCCTGTTGGGTCCGAAACTAGCATGACTCATCTTTATGAAAGTTATTTTAGATTTCCTACTTCGCTATGTACTTTTCGTAATGTAGACTTTTACAAATTGCGTTCTTTTGGTATAATAAAGGGGGGCCCCGAAGCGACCTGTGCCTAGGGGCCCCGAGATGGTTATTCCAGCCCTGATTACTATAGTGCGCGATGTGTCGCAGGTTCGATCCCCGCGTAGGACAAAAATTTGTGCGTTCTACAAATGCTTGTTCTGAGTCTGGGTGTTCCGTGCATGTGATTTGAAACCCCTTGCGATACAAGGATTAAAATCTTTAGTGCAGGAGGAGTTGTTTAAAAAAAATGAAAATTAAAACAAAAAAAGTATCGTGATAATGTTAGTTACAATTGTGCGTAGGGGCCGTCCATTAATCACGCGAGACTTGAAGGGGGGAAGGGGCAAAAAACATTGACATTTTCAGTTAATTTTTTGTTAATCTCAAATTAAGTACAACTGATAGACTTGCTTACATATCTTTAAATACATATTATACATTAATTACACCCAGAGACAGAACAAATAATCGTGCTATCACACAAACATATGCCCTGAGAGGGAATCGATCCCACGACATCCGGTATAGCAATCAGGGCCACTAACCACTAGACCAACAGGCCCGTCAAAGATGCTGCAAACATAAGCGCTAACTAAATCTCACAAAACATTGGTGATTTTTATACCTAGCTGTCAAAAGTCAATTTTTGACAGTTGAGAATTCTTTAAAACCGACAACTAGTCATATAATGTTGTCATATTATCACCTAGAAAGATGAAGTCCCAAACGAATTCCTTGAAATCAACTGAATCCTGTGTGAGTATTAGGAAAACCACACGAATAAATAAAGCCCTAAAGAGCCAAGAAATATAATCTCCTCCTTCTTAATCGTTTACTCTTGACAGAGAGGTCGTGGTTGAAGATAATCCATTCTCTTTGGTGACAGCAGCTCTTGCGAAGCGCCTCCATTTGCTATGATCTTCAGCGAAATAACATAGACGAGTAGAAAACACGAAATCACACAAAAATCTAAAAACTACTACTGCTCAAAAGTATGTATTGTCAGTTTTATCAAGAAATTTTGGACAACGGTTCCGTCTTAACGAAATTTAGCCGTCCAAAAATACTACGTCAAAAAAAACTCCCGCCCGTTCGCATTCAAGGCGACAGGTGAATATTTTCAAGACAAAACAAAAAATAACGAATCACAAAGAAGGATCAAATGACATAAAACAAATGAAGAAGAAAGAGCTTACAACAGTAACAACTAAGAGACCCCCCCACACTAGCGTCTTTCGAGCGTCGCGCACGCTCGGCGTTCGTTCGGCGGCCAGCGCTGGCGTCGCGTCGTCGCGGCGTCGACGCCAGGTGGACGTCGCGCGGACGCTGGCACGACGACGACGCTCGAAAGACGCTAGTGTGGGGAGTCTCTAAGTAAATAGGTATTGCAGTTGACGAAGTGAGACTTTTGGCGACGTCTTTGTTGCGTCTCACACAACTGCCCTGTTGGTAGGCCCCTTTTAAACGCCAAGACGTAGAAAGTGAACTAAGGACTTACCACCGCCTCTAAAGTATGCTTATTGTAATTGCGGAAGAGAGAGAGCACTACACGGGGTAGAGCGGCGTCTCTCTTCCATCAGGTATTTGATTGAAAAGTCTAATTAGTCCGTTCGATAGTTCTTTAAAAACTTATGATACATATTTTTTCTTTTAGTGCTTACATTAAAAAATTAAGACGACACAGAAAGTTCAAATCTCGTTTCTCTTTACTGTCTCTTTTTACTGACAAGTAACATTAACGTCACTTGTCAGTAAAAAATGCGCAAAGATGGTAAATTGTACGGAAGCCCACTTCTGTGCAATTTGCTGTGTCTTTGATGCGTTATATCTTCGTATTTTTTAAGGATTTGATAGAAGAAAAATACATATCCAATATTTTTATACAACTATTTGACGGAGTAATTCGTTTTTTTAGTCAAATACCTTCTTATATTACTTTAGACGTGGCGGCAGGCCCTCAGTCCAAGGACATCAGTACAAAACGGTGTGCAAAGGCTAATTAAGACAGTATGAGTTGAAAAGCCTTTCATTAAACTTACATTCATGGCTTGAACTTTCAGATTCATCATACATTTTTTCTGGAGCTCGTTTCTGCAGCCCGCAGGGGTCTGAAAGAGGCGTCATAACTAAACTAATAACACCTGTGCCCGTAGACGCTGAACGAACTGCTCCAATGTATTGAACTGACAAGTCAGTCACGGCGCTTGTCGAACACGAATGTCATTTCCATACATTTGAAGTTTTGGATTCGTGATTAGGAATGTTGCGTTGTATTATTGTGCAATATTCTATATTATTGTGTACCTAAATAAATTCCTTTAGTTTGTGTTTTCTATTGACGTTAAAGTTCATTCAAATGTACGCAAGTGACAATTTTAATAATCATATTTAATCAAAAGTCGCTCTCGACAGCGTGACAGTAGCCACGTTGTCATTAATAACTAAACTGTTGTTTGTCATTTCGAATTTTTTTAGGAAACGCTTGTAAAAATGTCCATTGGCATATTACAATCTAAAAGGTGAATAAATAATTAAATTCCATCAAAATACCGCCTAGACTAGCGACATTACTAGCTAAGCGAACTTTTGACAAGGAACTGTCATTTCCATACATTTAAGTGATTCAATCCGTGCGTGGATAAATTCTTTTGTGCTGGAATTCACGAAAAAGAAAAGTAGACGACTCAAGATATGCGTGTGCCACTGTTAGGAGGTAACGATCAGCTTACCACAAGGAAGGTTACCATATACACCTACCGGAATTGGAATTCTGATTGATGGGAGGCACAATAGTCGAGGGCTGCTTGTTTTTGTTAACAGCTGGGGCTGCTGTAGGGTGGTTGTTAGGTCCTGGTGGTGGCCCGAAGATCTGGCTCAGAACCGTGTCCAGGTCGCCACTGTTCTGCTGGCAGTAGACCGCTGTCGCCAGCACTAAGATCGGCAGTGCTTTCCACATCTAAAAGAGAAAAAAATATTAAAAATTTAGGTACCAAAAAGATAAGAACTCGGTTTTTGAAAGCAAAGTAAGGCACGGAAGCTCCATTCAGAGCAGGCGTCATATTATGGCTAACCTAAATAGCCAAGTTAGATTTCGACAATCGTTAGCGTTAATAAAAAAAACTCAATTGTATGAAAATGACATTTTGTTTGACAGTCCCGTGAAGTACACCTGTCATTTCCATACATTCAAGCGTTTTCTCCAAATTTTGGAAATGTTACTTAGTTAATCCAAATCATTTATTTCATTAGCCTTTTGAATTTTGTTGCTAACAAGATTTATATGAATAAACTTTACCAGTTGTTAGTTGCTATGCTTATCATAATAGGTAATACAAATAAACGAGTTTACCTAATTTATAATCAATGTAATATAATAATAACGTTATCAGGACAGAGGTCTATAAATGTGTTTTGATATTAGTGGACTTAGATAGTTTAGTTTTGTAGAACAACTGAGTACAGTTTGACATTTTTATATCAATTTCTATATGAAAAGCGGCAGTGAACGGGCAATGGTATAACCGCAGTATAGGTACGTACGGAAGTTTAACTTGGCTGTTTCTAAAAAAATTATGGCAACAGCCGTGTGCTACTTAACAGCGACAGTCGTTTTAGGGTTCCGTACCCAAAGGGTTAAACGGAACCCTATTACTAAGCCTCCGTTGTCTGTCTCTATTCTGGATAAGCATTTCTTTTCAAAAAGCTGAAATTTTGACAAATGATGTATTTCCGTTGCCACTATAACAACAAATACAAAAAAAAAAGAGTAAAGTTTTTTTTTTGTGTCATCCACGTGCCAAAAGATCCTTGTAGCTTTATATGACTTTTAATACATTTTTCTTCCCCTAATACCTACGATTTTAGATTTCAATCTTTATCTTACGTCCAGTTTATGTTCCTAATTATGTTATTACGAAAAAAAGACATTAAAAGTAAGATAACTAATACTGGAAGTAAAAAAAATATCATTCGGGGAATTCCATCTGATTCAGAGATATAATTTACATGCTAATGATATTACGCTTTGTAAATGTCTTTTGCATTGACTTGTGACCTCAGATTATTTATTGTTCTGCTACTGGGTAGCTGTGATATCACAGTATAATAATATAACAATAAACTGGCCAAGGGTAAGTCAGACTCGCGCACGAAGGGTTCCGTACTATTGTTTATAATAGAAAGTCACGTTTGTTGTAGGTATACAAATTTTTAGTCTGTTAATCTACCTGTTTATTAGGATAGAGAAAAAAATACTTAAAATTACGCTTGTTGGGTTTCTTAATATATTTTTTTATTTTAAGTAATAGTTGCTTAGCGATAACCTAAATACATCATTTGTGAAAGTTTCAGCTTTCTAGCTACCACGGTTTATGAGATACAGCCTGGAGACAGACAGACAGCGGAGGCTTAGTAGTAGGGTTCCGTTTTACCCTTTAGGTACGGAACTCTGATAAACCAGCTTATCACGCCAGAATACATACATACAGTAGTTAAACTGCAATCTGCCGCTACGCCAGAAACAGCCAGAGCCAACTTACATAAAGAATTCATACATATTTAGAAACTGAGATAGCCTAGTGGTAAGATCACATGCCTGCCAAGTCAAAGATCTCGAGTTCGATCTGCAGACCAGCCGACGTACTGACTTTTAGAATACTGTGTATCATCTCATAAGTATCACAGCTTCCGTGTTTCGGAAAGCACGTCAAATGTGGGTCCTGCGCCGGATTTCTCTCCGGTCGTGTCGGATTGCCGTCCGATCGGGCTATGAGAGTAAAGGAACAGAGAGTGCACCTGTGTTAGCACGCGCTTGTGCACTACAATATGATCTGCGTTGGCTGGTAACTAAAATCTATCAGGGCCTAATATATTATGTATTTACACTGATCTAGTATTTATGCTACGATAAAATAATGAGTTTAATAATGTAGTTTATATGTAAAAAAATACATTACAACTTATATTTATGTTCTCACAAATTAGTTAGTGTATTTAAAGATTAAATTTACAAGAAAATTACAGAAAAATATATTAAAAACAACTTACATTTTGATTAGTAAGTACCTCTGTACCTACCCCTGTGCCCAAAATGAATGTACTGACAAAAAAATCGATAGTCGACATTGAAACTTAATTATCGTATTGTTAATCGGACAGAAAATTAATATTGTAAGGCATCAATTTTGATTGTATTCAAGAAGTTTTACATATAGAATAAATCGGTTGGATCGGAATTTCGTGAAGAAATATTTTCTTTTTGTTCTGATTAGTAACGGCATAAAATAATTTGCTAACTCTTGTATTAAGTTTTATGAGGCCTTTTTATTTGTAATTATTTTTAATATGGTTTATTCGTGCGTATGTTTTGGCTTGGTTAGACTAGTTTTAGACTCCATTAGGATAATAATTAGTTTAAACAGCGGTAAGTAACATTTTTTAAATATTTGTATGACTACAAATAATCAATTTTCTTTCATGACAGCCGTTGATAATTTACATAAAGAAAGACATAGTTAAATCTGTAACAAATATCATCTGATTTAAAATATGTATGCTGACATTATTTTTAATGCCCGTCATGTAGTTTAAAGAATAATATTAGGTACGTATTTTTTCTTTTGTCTCGCAAGCACAACAGTGCAGTTTATTTAACGCGTGACGTCACTTTTTCGTATAAATTCTGCGAATGTGTTAGGTACGTCTCAAGCCTCCTCTCCTAAACTTTAAAGCAGCTTATCTTTGACATTTTTATTGTTTAGGTAAATGCAAAAATACGTGTCTATTATTTTTAATTATCTACCTGACGGACTTATTAGATTTTTACTTTTCGTATTCTGTCATCATCCCTATTGTGTGAGATTATTTTTTTCAAAGAATTGAGTATCGTTTTTTTTCCTTTATTTGTTGTTACATGCATATAAACTTTAAAAGTATTTGACGGGCCTGTTGATCTAGTGGTTAGTGACCCTGACTGTTATACCGGAGGTCGTGAGTTCGATTCTGACTCTGAATATTTTTTTGTGTGATGAGCGCAATCATTTGTTCTACTTCTGGGTGTATTTAGAAGTGTTTATCAGTTGTCTAGTACTCATAATACAAGCTCTGCTCAGTTTGAAACTAGATGGCGTTGTGTAAAAGTCGTGGAATATTATTATATTACTGTCGAAATGGCAATTAACAAATGAAGCAGGTTTTTTCAAAACATTTTACATACAATGTTAAAGGCGGAAGTTTTTAAAATAAACAATTAAAATCTATTGCAAAGGTTCTTAAAGCAAGGTCTTAAATCAAGCTCAGTATAATAATATATACAGTATGAAGTCTTCATATTAACGCAACGCGAGTTATGCCTACGCTATCGGATAGTGGCATGATACAGTCGCGAGCGTGTCGCTGTGACGAACGGACGGTGTGTTGTTGATGTAATGAAAATGCTGTAGGTGGATAGTCCTGTTGCTGTCTGCCGGAGTAGTGCAGCATGCGCGAGCAATCTCGCGACTGTGGCTTTGGTAATAGAAGGGGCCTGGGGTGTTTTTGGTCGGTGTGAGTCCGGCTTTATTGTCTGGACTCTAAAAGAAGCGATGACCCCTGAGTTTGTTTCGACGTTTCTTCTCAGGGTAGTCAGTTAGGAAATGTTGATTCCAGCAAGCTTATATCATTAAAATATGACATGTGAAGGAGATAACATTTATCCTATTTGCAGAATAAAACATTTCAATTTCACATATCCGTGTGTACGCCGTGCCCTCGGCGTGGGTTGAAGTCATTACCCAGGAAAACAAAACTATAAGGTCATGTCGCTGTTAAGTTGGACGGTAGAGTTAACCTACTGTATATATTTATACTGTGGTTTTAGTTTTCTCAGGTCATCTTGTGGTTAGATGCAAATTAAAACTATATTTCAAGGTGAAGGATCGTTGATTTAATATTGTAGTATCGAAAAAACGTTCTGTTTATTGCACGAAGGCTGTTGGTTTGTTATGGAGATAATGTAATATACCTAAAATAACGAGCTGTTGCCTGTGACTCCATACGCAAAAAAAAGGGATAAATAATAGATGTTGGCCGATTCTCAGACCTACTGAATGCAAAATTTCAAGAGAATCGGTCCAGCCGTTTCGGAGGAGTACGGTAACTAACATTGTGACACGGGAATTTTATTTATAAGATCATTATTTAATAACATATTCCACGTAGACAGTCGTGATGGCCTTGTGGTTCTATGTATAGATTTGTGTGCACGAGATGCGGGTTCGATCCCCAGCGTAGGCAAGCACCAATGTGACTTTTTTTAAAGTTACATGTACTACTACACGTAGTTTCATACTCTAAGATACTACTGACAAACGGTAAAGGAAAACACCGTAGGAAACCTGGATTCCAAATACTTGAATCTGAAATCGCCAATCCGCAGTGAGCTAGCGTGGTGATCGATGCTCAAACCTTCTCTATATGGGAAGAGGCCTGTGCCCAGCGGTTTACTAAACGGTCATTTAAATATAACAAATAGACGTTTGTAATATTGAAATAACCGTTTTATACTCCAACCATATAAATAAATAGATACACCAAAATAACATTTTTTGTTTGTCTTTTGTTTTCTCGCTAATCTCTGAACTGGCTGGACCGATTTTGACGGGACTTTTATCGGCAGACAGCTGGTGATATAAGTCTACTTTTATTATGTTTTATTTTTTTATTTCAAACCAAAACTAATTAATATTTTTGTTACATTTTATACGGATGAAGTTGGATACAACTCTTTTGTAATAACATTGGAATAAAAGTCATAGAGCTACGTGTAAGATATCATTAAGTTTTTATTATAGTTGTCTTACAAACAAAAACGCTGTTTGACTTTTTTATTAACATTCATACTCACCAAGGTTTCTATTATTTGCTTTGCGTACAAGTTTTCTGTAGGCTAAACGAGAATACCACTCGGGAAATATTTATTTAAAAAGTGATAGAAATGACTGATTTCGTGACTGGATTCGTAATTGTTAAATTTTACGGTTTACTCACGCGTAATTCATAGGGATAGCCCGACTAGTTTCGGACCCAACCGGAATCTTTTATCATGAGCTGACATGGGAGAAGACGGCCAAGTCGAGAAGACGGTATAAACATTACACCCCTCTATCGCAGTCGGTTAAAAAGTAGCCTATGATTTTGGCCGATAAGAGTTCGGCACACACCTTCCCCAGGGCTAAGAAAGTTTATAAGGATTTACAATGGAATACGAAATAACGAAAATAAGTCTGTCAGCTAACTCCATACTAAATTACATCAATATTGGTCCAGCCGTTTCAACGTGAACGAGTAACAAACATCAATCCATCCATGCATACTTAAAAACTTTCTCTTTTAATATTAGTAGGATTGCACTCAAATTATGTTAATTTCTAAGTCTAAATTACTAAGCCTCCACTGTCTGTCTGTCTCCAGGCTGTATCTCATAAACCGTGATGGCTAGAAAGCTGAAATTACTATACTATACAATAACAAAAAATATTAAGGGGGTCCAACAAACCTAATTCTTAAACAATTTTTCAATAGGACAATAAATTATAACAGACTAAAAATTATTATACCTACAACAAACGTGATTTTCTATTATAGATGATAGTACGGAACCCTTCGTGCGCCAGTCCGACTCGCACTTGGCCAGTTTTTCAAGTGATAAACAGTCACTTTGTAAGTTACGAGTATTATGTTATGATAACTTTATTTTTATAAATAAGTAGGCAATGTATTGACATGTCTTGTGTCATTGACCTTTTAAGTTGACAGCCGCCATCTTACGTAATGTCAAAATGGCCCCTTATATGTTATCAAACGTTTAAGATTTGATTAATACAAGTCTTATCGTTTGAAAGGCTGGTTTAAGTGGTTATTATTTGCAATTAAATACTAAGAAACAAATATTAGCAATGGAAATATTTAAAACTTGGACAGGACTCCAACTAGCAACAATATTTTTTTGGTTTCTGGGGTGAAATGCTTATGTCCGTGTGGTGTCCGGATATAAAGAATAGCACCACCCCATATCCTCCACTGGGTGTCGTAAAAGGCGACTAATGGACCTTAAGACCCAGTGCACTGTACCAAGCACCTTGGGTCACCCGAATGGTGGCGGGTAAACCACCAACAATCGCATTCCCAAAGAGGGTTAGTGTCAGGCAGGCGGCCGACTATAAAACCATAGCCAAATCCATTAGCAACATGTTTAGAAAAAAACATGTTGCGCCGACCCCAAGTAAAATGGGATAAGGGCAGGAAGATGATGGGGTGAAATGCTTATGACTTAGATGAAATTAAACTATAGGTATGTCGTACCTGCTCCCACCCACTAAAACATCCTGGGCTGCTTCTATTGCCTATAGGCCAGAGTAGCAGGATCATGCAGTCGCTCATACAGAGTATATGCGACTGGTCCCGCAAGTCCCGCAAGTCCTAAATGCTCCAGTCGTTAACCAACTAAGCTACCGGGGTCAATAACCGAGAGTTAAAATCTTTCCAACGTTCATGGGGTTGAAGGAATTTATATTTTTATTTTGTGGCTGTTTATCACTAGTTTAAACTTTCAAACAGTTACAAGGATCACAACGTTTATGTTTTAAATGTTTGATACTTTTCGGTTTCCTTTAATTTATTTCTGAATCCTATTAAGCACTCAATACATATCAATAATTCTATAATTATTAATTATGTCTATTAATAACTCAAGTAAAAACTTGTATATATATACGTATTTATTTCATAGTGTAAATAATTTGTTTCCTAGAATTTGCACGTTACTGTTTTTTTAGCCAACTGCGCTAGTAGCAGGAAAATGGAGTTCATGCAATGTCCCATAGATGGGTAAGTATTTCCTATTTGACTCCAGGGTCTGTAAACAGCTGTCGGATGCTCGTTAGGCACCGCGACCCTGGCACTCAAAGGGCTCCAGAAGGATTTAGTCAGTAACAGTCTGACACTCCCTCCCACTGCACCTACAGCGGGCGGGGTTATTTGATGATTTCCGACGACAAAAATAAAAAGGGTCTGTAAACAAGTTACATTTCTCTAAGCGCTGAATTATCTTTCACACAATCCATCCATAGTTTCTTTGTGCGTAAATATGAAATGCGTTTAAATCTTGTGTGACGTCACGTCTCAATGCACTTTTAAATTACAACTGACGTTAACTACCCTTATTTCACCATACTATTCACTATCCTTGATATCTTATCTAACTTCGATTTTTTTATTTTTAGTAAAACAAAATATGTATTCAATGTTTTTTGGAAATCTATCGAGCGGACTAATTAAATAATTTTTACTCAAATATCTAATTCTAAAATTCTCTTTTTTCAACTCATTTGACGAGTTCGGTTCCGATAATTGCGCATTTACTTTAATATTGCGTTTTCACCATGGATGCGTCGCGAAGGATGTGTTTACTTAAACCAATGGAGTTACTTACTATTTGATCTAAAGAAAGTTGCCAAATATCTAGTATCCTAACGGATGTGTTTAAGAGTCAATATAGCATTGTTTAATAATTAGGCTAACATAGATTTGTATATCAAAAGTGATTCTATTGGCTCATGACCCTCGATATGTATTTCTGGAGTAAATGTTGTTTAAAGGACCAACTTTATTTATTTTCTAGGACGTTACTTAGATAAATAATTCTCAGCCTAAATTACCTACTTTTAAATGATGTTAATAGTATTTTACTCATATAAAGATATCTATTTATTAATTCTCACTTACTGTCGTAATTTTATTTTTACTTTTTATTAAACTATACTCAGATAAATTATCATTATCGTTATATTATCATAATTAGCCCTGAATAATCCACTGCTGGGCATAAGCCTCCCTTTGTTTATGCCGTTTTACTAAGTCTGTTGCCTTTTGCATCCATCTTATTTCAGCAATATTTTTTTTTCTTCCGCCCATCTCACATATGTATATGTATAGATAAATCAGTACTAGCAATCAGGATTATAAAAATAAAGTTTTTTTTTGTGTAATTACCACAGTGGTTACCTGTTTAAACTTTACGTGATTTTTTAATTAACAGGAATATGCATTAAATATTAAGAAAATGAAGGTAGAAGCAAAAATCTTACGAAAAATACTGCAAGAACAAATCTTTTTCCAGCGTTTATTTAAGGAAAAATATTAAAGAACTTGCACAACAAAAACATTTTAAATAAACAAGTTTATAATCAAAGAAAGTGTGTTTATTTATTGAATAACGATAACCTTTAGCTTATAATCGCTTTATCATACTAAAAACAAGTCTAGAGTTACGTATATGTATGTTAAAAAAATGTCCAACATTCATGGTAATATTCAAATACAAGCTGCTAAGGAAATAACGCGTTCAGCCAATATGTTCGACAATATACCAGAAATTAAAAAAAAAGTAACGTAGAAAAAACTTAAGCATGTATCGTAAAAAAAAATATATTTAAATGTATTTATTTATGTAATTAATAACACAAAGAAATAAAATAAACAAAAATATAAAGCTGCACATGTAATTACCGTTGTTAATTAAAAAAAAAAACAAATGTCACTCACCATAATGGCGTCTTAAAACTTTTTAATATTGTTGCACTGTTATAACATAATTCAACACAGCAACACAAGTTCTTAGAAGACGGGTTTTTTTTATATATATTTTTTAATATTATTTTCCTTGTACGCAAGGCCGTGAGCGAGTCCGACGCGAACTGGACGCGCTTGAGCGACACCACAGGTTATATTCAGCCGCCATTTTTGATACGACATGTCATTAAAATATTATTGAGAGTTCTTCACTGTATTTTTATATCGATTGGTTTTACGAGTATTTATAGGTTAAAACTCGTTATTTGTCTATTTGACTAGGTACTTATTAGTTAGGAGTATTTTTTTTTTATTTAGAGGAAATTGTTGGTTAAACATGTAAGAATGGATATATCATTGTGTTATCGAAATAGTATTTGTCTATATTGTTTCGTTAGCTTACAATAGATTTAAATAGGGTAAAATAACTATAATAATATGTAGATGGGTGGAAAAAAATGGCCTTTTATCTAGACAACACGTTCCTCATTAGCAAGTGTTTAGGTATAAAGGTAAAAATAATAATGTCCGGTTTCGACCACTGCGGTTTGTGTTGTTATTCACCAGCCAGTTACGCAGGACATATTATTATTATAGGGCACAAACGTGTGCTAACACAGGTGCACTCTCTATTCCTTTACTCTCACAGCCCGATGGGACGGCAATCCGACACGGCCGGAGAGAGATCAGTCGCAGGGCCCACATTTTTACGTGCCTTCCAAAACACGGAAGCTGTGATATTTATTTCTAAAACGCACAAAACATTCTAAAAGCTGCTACGCGCCGTGGGGATCGAACTCGAGACCTTTGACTTGGCAGTCCTGCGGACTTAATACTGGGCTATCACGGCTACATTATAAATGTGTAGCATAATGAAAGATATAAGTTAAGACCTAGAAGGAGATGGCGATTGCCGGGACAAACTTGATTTATACAAAATGGGGCCCAGTTAGCCACATATCAGGATAAATGCAAGGAGGGAGTCGCGCCCGGGAGTAAAACATTAATGGCTAATAGTATATGTTTATCTTTTTTAATTCACGGGATAACTTCAAGGGAAGAAACACGGTCCTTTTTAAAGGCTTACACGGGGACACAGGTCCAACATGCAGAGGCCTTGTTGAGAACTTTAATCTAATATGTGATGGGGCAACTACCAAGGGCCATCCACCCCTGCTCTATGAAAGAACAGACATGGACGGCCCAAGGTAGCTACAAAACTATTGTAAATTATGGATAAAACTAATTTGGGCTATGGATAGGATATGTTGGATGTGTTTATTTCTCAAACTATGGATAATAGTATATGTTTATTATTATTTAGAAACTTGAAATTGTCGTGGTGGCCTTGTGGTTCTATGTAAACATTGTTTACACAAGGTGCAGGTTCGATCCCCAGCGCAGGCAATTAACAATGTGACATTTTCAAAGCTGCATTAGAAAGTCCTTCATCTAATTTGTAATACTACTAATATTATATACGCGAAAATTTACATTGTATGTATGGATAAATTTAAAATGTTTGTCACTTTCAAATGATTGGATCAATTTTGATGAGATTAGGTATATACACTTAGGATTTAGGTTAACACATAGGCGATCTCCAGGCAGGCAAAGCAGCGGGAAAAAGCTAGTTTCCTATTAATTAAATAATAATAAATGATAGTGTGAATGACACATCTAGCTGGTTCATTACCTTGGCCACAGTGTAATAGTATATACAGTATGAAGTCTTCATATAAACGGGCGCAACGCGAGTTATGCCTACGCTATCGGATCGTGGCATGATACAGACGCGAGCGTGTCGTAGTGACGAACGGACGGTGTGTTGTTGATGTAATTAAAACGCTGTAGGCAGGCATAGGCAGATGAGGACGCTCCAGTGGTTTTATCCGGTAAAATTCCGGCACACACCTTGTCAACTCCCTGACGAGGGCAGTCCAAGAGGATTTCAATTGGGTTACAAAAAAAAAATTGGAATCGGCCAAGTTGAACTGCTTTATGTATTTATACTGCGCCTCTTTGGTTCCAATTAAACTGGATTGCTATTATTTTTATCTTATAGTTGATAAACAGGTTAAGGAAAGGAGATCTTATGCCGCTACGAGCTATAAGAGTACCAGGAGTACATCGTTTAAACAGGCATGGTAGGTAAACACAGTTAGTAGCCAACAAAATTTCTCAATAATCTAATTCTCAAATGGGCTAAGAAACTACCAATGTGGATGCCATTAACTTGAGGGCGTTGGTATAATTCGCAACAAGGATCAATTCAACTGTCTGTCTGAAGAGATTGTTTTTCATATAATGACGGCATTAGTTCCGATTTCGGCCACGTGACAAAAGTTCCTTGTAGTACTATAAAAATTCACAGCGAAATTGATTTTTTTTTTATTTTTCCCAGGATCGGTATAACTTGGCCTTTCTTCCGGTCTCAGATTATCATTGAATTTTGGGACACCCTGTAAATATAGATATAGTATGCAAAGCTAGTGGCGAAGCAAAGTATTACAACTTATACGATAAATGTGTTTTTACATGTCTGAGCTTAATATTCGCTAATAACAAATGGAAACCAGTTTGATTATTGTTATTGAAACTATAAGACCAGTTTTCGTATTAATTTTCTAAATCTTTCCTTATTATAGAAGATTATTAAAAAAACTAGTTTGTTGAGCCGTTTTTTTTCCCATAGCAATAGCACAGGAAGCGGTGAAGGGTGGGCGATGGGGTGCTGTCTATTATCATTTTTACGTTCGAAAAGTGCTACATTGTAGCCTAATTTGAATAAATGACTTTTGATTTTGATCTTGATAGCTAGATGGATGGATGAAACTGCCTCTTGAAACATTCTATCTATAAAAAAAACCGCATCAAAATCTATTGCGTTGCGTTTTAAAATCTAAGCATACGTAACTGGCAAGTTGGTGTAGTGGTTAGTGGCCCTGACTGCTATACTAGAGGTCGCGGGTTCGATTCCCACCCAGGATAAATGTTTGTGTGGTGAGCTCGATCATTTGTTCTGTGTTTGGACGCAATTTCTCTAAAATATGTATTTAGAAATATATGAGTACGTTTATCAGCATTTTGGTACTCATAATACAAGCTCCATTTAGTTTAAGACTAGATGGCGTTGTGAGAAAGTCGTGAATTATTATTATTATAACAACACAACTGACAGACAGCGGAAAACGACTTTGTTTTATACTAAGCAGTGATGAAATGAGAAACAAAACAGTTTGAGATTTTTTGCAAATAAATAAGGATGAGGACAAACCAGAATAGAGAGGTCATAGTTAGCAACAAACAAAGCTTGTGTAAACAATAGGTACTGTGATATAGTAAGGTTCATAGACAATGTGAGATATATCGAATGATTTGCAATCCATTGCGGCGTCGCTTAGTTCTAGTATCAACAATGCTGTAACATCGCCGTCAATGTATCACAACCGTAAGATATTTGTCGCTTCGTCTAAATTAGTTTTAAGGTAAATAGTAGGTGAGTTGAGGAAGACCCTGTACCATGAGAACCAGGTTCCCTCGCGTTTTATCGTGGTCTCACATTTGTTAACTATCCATTGCGTAGTGAGAACAGTTGTTATATTTACTAGTAGAGGTCAAGCAGACAATGGATACTGCAGTTAAGTCATATTAGTTATTCTCGCTTTATGCTAATTCGTAGTTTCGTGTGATGATGTCATTGAAATTAAATAACGATTTTCCCGCTAATATTTTGCCTGCTTTTCGACGCACATATTGCAACAGGGCATATAATTAACGAACATACAATTTGTTCTTAAATTCTGTAATCGTAAAAAATACAGGCAATTAAAATGTGTGTAGTTTTGTGTTGCGTTCACGCTTCAATGCAAGATCAATTTTGATAAAATTTGGTACCTTACGTTAGCTAATATGAATAGACGATTTTTAATAGCGATAACCGATATCCACGATAAAACAGAAGATAAAAGCTAGGAGTACTCCGTGTACTAAGTATAAAAAAAAATATCTGGACCCATATTATAATGCACAAGCGTGTGCTAACACAGGTGCACTCTCTGTTCCTTTACTCTCATAGCCCGATGGGACGGCAATCCGACACGACCGGAGTGAGATCAGGCGCAGGACCGACATCATTATGTGCCCAATCTGTGTGAACAGTTTGAAAACTTAAGGAACTACTTACATAAGAAAAATTACAAACACAAATAATAATAATAGTTTTTAGTTTTTTACAAAAGAGTTAGAACCTCTTTGAACGAACCTCAACCTATTTTTAACGAGGATACAATGCCACTGGCCACAAACAGCTGTCACAACGAATAGAATTCAAACTCCCGATTCAAAAAGCTACTTGCTTCGATTTTCACAAAAGGATCTCAGTGTATAATGTGCAGAGCTTGAGAAAAAACGTGTGTGTAGTCACCAACCACTGTCAACAGCCAGTGGCTTGGTGACCTATTGAAAAATGTTTATGAAACAACCGATATTAAGAGACGCGAGACAGGTAACGGACCTCTTTCGAAATTCCTTCTTTAACTTTTCGAATTTGAAAAAGAAGTGTCATTTGTCATTTGAATTTTTCTTTTCTTGATTTTTTTATTGTACAATGTTGAATAAAAGTAGTTTATCGTTAAGTAAAAGTCTTTTTACGAGGCAGGTTAATGTGCTGTCTCAGCTTTATGGAGCGGTTTGCGATAAGCAGTACATATTGACTGCGAAGCCGACTTTCCTGCGAAGACTGAGTGACGACGAAAAGGCCAACATGTCTAACGAAAATACTGGTAATTATGCTACTAATGTTATAAACGTAAAAGTTTGTGAGTATGGATGGGTGGATGGATGTTTGTTACTCTTTCACGGTTAAACGGCTGAAGCAATTCAGATAAAGGCTTAGAAGGATAAAGGCTTAGCTTACTTTTTAACCAACAGCATCAGAGAGAAGGATCTTATGTTTCGTGATCGAAATCGGAACTAATGCCCTGATAATTGAGGACCATCACTTTTGACAGACAAGTTGAGTTGATTCTTGTTGCGAAAATACACACCAGTGCCTTCATGTTAATGTCATTGTCATCCACGTGCCAAAAGATCCTTGTAGCTCGGTAAATTTAGTCTAAAAAAAAAAACGTTTCCGGCACTAAGGAATGTTAATCCGCGGTGTATAAAAATTGTATCGCGGGGGGTTCAGACATTCAATCCACATGCACAAAGACACCCAGACTCAGAACAGGCCTTTGTGTATCGCACAAATTCGTTTCCTACGCGGTAGAATCCGCGACACGCCGCGTACAGTGGTACTTAATTAGCGTGGTGACCTAGATACCACAAAATGGCCACTGAGTTTCTGTAAAGCTTCAATATTAGAAGCTGGAGGCAAAACAATCTTCGTCATGCAGCTCGTCCTTTGTGCGGTATCTATAGCTCTTCTCGGCTAACCGTGCAGTCAAGATAACAGCAACAGCCTTTATAATGAAGTTTATTTCCGTATTCCAGAGTCAACTAGTCCTGAGCCGCCAGACGGTCCTTGGCGAGACCCTTACGCAGCTAAAGTCGAAATCGGGAACCCAAGCGATGCCGATAAAGACATGCCCCACAACATCTCCATGCCTTAAAACATCGAAATTCAAGTGAAAACCACCAAATATCTAAAAATCAACGCCTCTAAATTTAAAACTAAAACTTTGAATCCACGCGTTTTGAGTTTGTAGGATTTAGACTTGCTATTCTAAATTTAACTAACACTAAATTTCGTCAACGTAATAAACCGCGGTAGTCAGACACGAAATAGGCCCAGTTAACGGACAGATATTAATACATAAAAATGTTCGTAACAATTGCAAAATTGTCTGTGCCTCTCGTGTTTATTTAAGCTAAATTTAGCTTAAGGTTGTGAAACGGCGCTGTCTAAATTTAGCTAAATATTGATCGCTATTTTTGTCTGTGCTGTTGCGTTGATTAAATTTAGTGTTGGTTGAGTTTCAAGTCTAAATTCGATCACTTTAGACGCGTTGTTTTGAAGATTTTTCTCGTTTTAGTTTTAATGTATTTGGGCTATTGCCTGAGTTAGGTTTGTTGATTTTTATATATTTGTTGGTAATTGGCAATCTTGTGTAAAACGATTAGGATACAATTATTTTGAGATTAGTTTTGTTAATTTTTTTGAAGTTTCAAATAAAGTTTATTCCAATTTAGTTGTTTTTTTTGTCTACCAAAACAATGATAGTAGGAATAGGATGGATGCTAAGGGCAAAAGATAGAAGAGAATAGCATAAACGAAGGTAGGATACCACCCAGCAGCGAGTTGTTCAGAAATGATGATGATGATACCGTACATTCAAACAAAACAACCATATCAAGATTTTCGTCAATATCTATGGACAAGGCCCAAGGGCAAAGCTCTCTTCCAAGATTCGGAATCCTAATTATTTGGTTTACCCAGTTGCTCTGATATAAGTCTGTCTTATTAATTTTTACGTAAATTATCAACACCGCGATGTTGGATAATATACAAAACTTAATACCTACGTCGAATCACGTAAATTACCTATACCGACGCAGTTACCATAATATCTATGTAAGCGTTACGTAGTTACGCCAGTCTATAATTTATACAGATGATTCACTTTTTGATCAGGATTCCCCGGTAATGGGATAACGACTTTTTTTTAGTGTCCGTCATATTGTAGTTTAATGAATAATTTTAGATACGTATTTTTTCTTTTGTCCCGCTAACAAGAATTGACCAAAGTACAGTGAATTAAAGTCACGCGTGACGTCACTCTTTCGTAAATTTGCAAATGCGTTACGTCATACCCGTTGTCCCTTTTTTGCCGCCCGCTGTGGGTGCAGCGGGAGGTTTAAACTTTTACTGACTAAAACCCACTATGTTCCTTCTGTAGCCCTTTAGCCCTAAAAGGCCAGGGTCGCGGTAACTCTTATGAACACGTCACAATACCCCTCTCCTAAACATGAAGCAGCTTATCTTTGACATATTTTATTGCTCAGATAAACGCTAAAATACGTGTCTAATGCTTTTAATTATATGACGGACTAAGATTTTTGCTTTTCGTTCCCTATCATCCCTATTGCATGGTTTTCAGGGACTGGCATAGGCCGAAATCGATACTGATACTGTCATACTGTAAATAGTCTGGGATCTAGTCCATTTTGGTACTCGATTACTAAAGACCGGATTATAGTAATTTAATCATGCATGTGCAAAAACTGAAATACCTACTAAGAATAACACAAGAATTAAAATTTACTGCGAGAGTCGTTCAGAAATGAATTTGGTTGTGGATACAAGAACTCTGAGACCTTTTTCGTAAAAATATTATAAGGTATAGGCGAAAATATGTCAGTAAAGAGGTAATAAACGTATTTATTATCTCTTCACGCAAGATTTTTGAGCGGCATTGACGCAGATATGAAAATACAACAATTAATACCTTATCAACCCTAAACTACCCCTTATACCTAAGCCAGCGCCATAATACCCTTAGAAATAATTGCCAATTTACTAACGATATCCAATTAGGCTTACTGTTAACTGCAATTACTTAACGAACTGTATTTGATTTGAACTCGGCTTGAAGAGGAGTTAGTAGCTCTCAACTGGTCACAGTAAGTGGTCCTGGCATCATGAGCTGCCTCCAAATTTGTCTGGTAAGAGATCGCTCAAGATTGATTGTGGCACATACATACATACATACATAATCGTCACGCCTCTTTCCCTTGGGGGTAGGCAGAGATCACATCTTTCCATTGTGGCACCATGTAACTTTTACGTTTATCGAATCTGTTTCTCATGTGGCGTGAAATAAAGAATATTCTATAGATCTATCTGTCTAACTCTTGGCCTTTTCTCATCGTTTCTATTGTAACATATTTTAAATACCCTCAATTTTCTCTAATAATATTTTTTTAAACGACTCCCGCATTAAGAAAATTGAATCCTTCAGTCGCGAGGGTTTCACAGATATTTAATTCACATGCACAAATCCACCCAGACTCAGAACAAGCATGTGTGGATCGCACAAATTCTTGTTGTACGCGGGGATCGAGCCCGCGACACGTCGCGCACAGTGGTAATTGACGTGGTGTACCACCTAACTACCCGTGCGGTCAAATTTCCTGACACACCTTACTCGATATATGTATCTACCCTAATGTTTTTTGGTAAAAGCTACGCGTATATTGTCATTTGATTTTTAAATTCTGACTGGCCTGTTGGACTAATAGTTATTGGCCCTGACTGCTACACCATAGGTCGTTGGTTCGATTCCCACCCAGGACAAATATTTGTGTAATGAGCATGATCAGTTGTTCTGTATCCGGGTGTAATTTATCAATAATATGTATTCATTTAGAATTATAGAAGTATGTTTATCAGTTGTCTAGTACTCGTAATACAAGCTCTGCTTAGTTTGAGACTAGATGGCGTTGTGTCAAAGTCCAAAAAAAAGTAATTATTTGGGAATTATATTTCTAGCTGGTTGTCTTCGCCACGGCGGTGACTTCAGACCCTTTCGCCAGTTTGACGTTCGACTATCCGAATGTAAGTATTTGTAGATGGCCTATGGCTGTATCTGAAGCTGTGATAGCCTTGTGGTAAGATTGCAGGGTTGCCTAGTTAACTTTGACTTTGATTCCCAGGCACCCACCAACTTTTTGAATGAAATAACTATCTATACTAACTATAACGAAATAACTATCACATCTTCCGTGTTTCGGAAGGCACGTAGCTGGCTGGTGTCATAGCCACCGTGGCCGAAATCGGTCAGGACAAATTATTTTTAGGGCTACATTCTGTGTACGCTAAGTTCTACTTGACTTAAATCCAATAGTTGCCAGATTTATAAACAAATCCAGACTCATTAACAAGCCATAAAGATTAAAAATGATCACAAGTCTTTGTTGATCGCCACGTATTTTAACTAGCTTTACTAGCTAACCTTTTTATGATATCTTTTACTTAACTGCAGAAACAGAAAGGGACATGTATTATAAATAAGTCTACACCTACCAGGTTTCTTCCATAGACCAATTACTTATCGACGTTCGTAAAACTGGCTGAATCAATGTCAATCAGGATTCGACAACCGTAATACGGTTATTTACATCGTACAATGTTTTCCAGATCAAGGATGATGTCTACGAGCAGCCCGTCAACCTGATGATCACGCCGAAGAAATCTCCTCACAATAAGGTACTTAGTTTTGAACTAGTTGTTGCCCGTGACTTAACCCGCGTTAAAAGTACCCACTACACCTTTTCAGACATTACCCAATTCTTCTATATCGAACGTAATTATTAACTCAACATGTTATAGCTACAACAGCAAGCAATTCTTTAAATTTGCGGAAGGACTTTTGTTTGTATAGTTTATTTGCTAAAGTAATTAAAGTACCTATTAATTTTTTTTCGTTTAAGCCTTTAATATAACCTCCATGCTAACCAACATTTTACCACGACCATTTTATAACCAATATTCCGTGTGGTGTCCGGATATAAAGAATAGCGTCACCCCATATCCTCCACTGGGTGTTGTAAAAGGCGACTTATGGACCTTAAGACCCAGTGCACTGTACCAAGCACCTTGGGTTACCCGAATGGTGGCGGGTAAACAACCAACAATCGCATTCCCAAAGAGGGTTAGTGTCAGGCAGGCGGCCGACTATAAAACCATAGCCAAAACTTTAAGCAACATGTCTAGAAGACGTGTTGCGCCGACCCCAACTGAAATGGTATAAGGGCAGGAAGATGATGATGCTAACCAACATTTTAACATTAATATCTCGGTTATACAGGAGGAACCTGGCGACGTTCAAGGCGAGCCTACGGTGGACACGTGGGCCCCCTTCGACTTCAGCAGGTTCGACCAGTACGTCAGCAACTACAAACTGGAACCAGCACCAGAACACAACAGGATCAAGCGTAGTCCTCGGGTTAGTATTACATGAATCTATCTATTTATTAAGCTATTGCATAGCTTTTATCGCGGGCCTTGAGCGTGGAGACCGAATCGAGAAATTCCGTAACGAAAATAATCTAACACTTCCCACTCCGACCGGCACAGCGGTGACACTTTTTAGGTTTACCATCTATCGATGAATAGCAGAACTTTTCATGAGTTTTTGTCACACCCAGACACAAAACAAATTTAATGATCGTGCTCATCACACAAACATTTGTCCTGGGTGGGAATCGAAACCACGACCTCCGGCTTAGCAGTCACTAACCACTAGACCAACATGCCCGTCGTATCTGTATTCTGTACCCAAAGATTACTTTTATTTTAGATACTATTTTGAATGATACAACGGTTTACACAAGCGTATTTAACGGGAGCTCCTGAGTGTAGTATGAATCATCCTCACGAAAGTTACTATAAAATTATTAGATACTAGCTGTTGCCTGCGACTTCGTTCGCGAAAGAAAAGGAAAGAAAAATAGATAGTAGCCAATTCTCAGACCTACTGAATGCATATGCAAAATTTGGTAATAGTCGGTCCAGCCGTTTCGTAGGAGTAACTAAAATTGTGCCTTTCTGGCTAAGGAGCTGAGAAATCTTTTTATCGTATAATAAGGGATGAGGGATTATTATATAATTGTTGTACCCCTATCGAGTTTGAGCTCGTTGGAATTGTCTTGCCAAGCACTCTTTATTTTCGTTTTAGTGCACTCAAATAAATAAAAGCTTGTCTTAAAAAACTTTTTTTTATTATATTTTAATTTTATTCATTGGATAATATCTGAAGTGAAATTAATTACGACTAAGTCAAATAATTTTGCTTGTTCTAGTTGCCATGCCGATCTCGCGCAATCAAATTATTATTTGATCGAATAACTCACACGGGTGCATACATAAAAGATTCAAAAATCACGTTTGTCTCTCTATTAATACAAAAATTAACAATTTAAGTGCGTAATGAATAAGTCAGTGATAGAAGAAGCAAAATCTCTATTGGATGTTAAATTAAATAAATATAACACCAGCCTGTCAATATCTTGCTAACGAAAAAGTCGCTTCCCATATGTTTCGAAAAGAATTGAGCATTGATCACCACGCTAGCTCACTGCGGGCGGTTGCAGATTCCAACATTAAAAATCCAGATTTTCTCACGACGTTTTCGTTCACCGTTTACCAATAATATCTTAGAATAATTAAGAAAGTTTAATTGAAAAAGTCACATCAGTGCCTGCATTGAGATCGAACTTGCACTCGCTCATACAAATCCATTCTAAGACCACAAGGCCACCGATATAATATGAAAGAAACATATATTTTGACAAGACTTATTTCTGCCACAGAACGTGAGGAAATTTAACACTCTCCTTGGGCCACAACTGCGGGAAAGACCACATCACTACACATATCCGGAGCCAGTGAAGGACAGGATCCTAGAATTCTCGACCTCGACCAAAAAGCCCGGGATTCTCCCCGACCAGATGAATCCCGGGGTCATATTCCGAGTACGAATGTCAGACGCCATCTTGCGAATCAAGCAGCGAATGTACGAAGACCCAGAAAGGCATATCGAAGCTGATATAATTTACACAAATCTCATAAAAAAGGTGGTTATGGATGAGATTACGAAATTCCATAACCTTCTACTTATGTATAAGACAGATAAAAGTATAAAAGAGCATTTGGGTGAGTGTGGTGGTCGAATTTATAAGTTCATCAGCTATATGACTATAAAGGTGCATATATACTGCTTGTTCGATGCTCTTTGGATAGACGGGAATCCTTACGTCATTGGCGATGAGTACTCTGTGACGCCGGTGGAGGTGCCTCCCATGCTTCAATGTGACGCTGCCGAGTGCAACTCTATAGTATTTGTTGATTCTATAACTGAACCTAAAGATGTTGAGGAGTAATGGTTTAATAAAATCTTGTTTGGGATTTTTGTGGATTTTTTTTTATTGTTAAGTTTATACCTAGAGCAGTCATGGCGAACCTAAAAACCTACTATGTTCCTCCTGGAGCCCTTTGAGTGCCAGGCGAGCGGTAACTCAAACGGCTCCAGGAGGAACATAGTGAAGTGTAAACGTGCAATTTGCTGCCTTTATTAGGCTTTTTTATAAAGGGTCACGCCTTCATTTAGAAAATTGCTAGCAAAGGAGAAAAGGCGTTTTAAGTAGTTACTTTATACATTTTTCTTAGTGTACCTAATGTATAATGAATTTAGGGCCAAAATATTGTGCTTGGAGTCATTAGGGCCACGTGTGTCATTAGGTTCACCATCTCTGCCCAAGTGGCATCTAATACACTTGTAATAATCTAAAACAGTACCTACTATAGATAAATTACACCAAGGCAAAGGACAGATGATGAAACTTGATCAAACTCATCACACAAACATTTGTTCTGGGTGGAGCTTGAAACCACAACCTCTGGTATAGTAGTCAGGGCTACTAACCACTAGACCAACAGGCCTGTCAAAAGTTGTGTTAGTTATTGGTAGTCTAGTACTAGAGATCTACAGCAAAACCACTACCCCGCTCTGACGCACTTGGTTAAAAGTTACACAAGTAGCTTGTGTGGGTGTCAGCTAACTCCATATGAAAATTTATCCAGTCGTTTGAGCGTTAAAGAGTAACAAATATCCTTCTGTACTTTCAAACTTTCGAGTTTATAAAATTAGATGGATATAAACTGTACTAAATTAAAAATATCTTCATTTAAAACTAAACTATAAAATAAAATAACAGACATATTTACAAAGCGTCAAAAAATATGTCGTCATCTCTGTCAATGGCGGGAAACGTGCCCAGGAGACTGGCGGCATTACCACGTTGAATGGCAATGCCAATTCTTTGCACAACATACAGTACAGCCCTGGTCACGGGATATATTAGAAAAATAAGCTTTAAAATGCTTTATACAAATAGGTTGAGGAAAAAGTGTATTCGCATTATAGGTACTATGTTTGAACTTGTAATAAAATCTTTCTCTCTCTAATAAAATTAGAATTTGGAATTATGTTCTTTAAAATTTTAACTTTCAATTATATCAAAATCAAAACCAGCCAGTACAAAAACTATAGCCAAAAACATTTTATTACAAGTTCATACATACTATAATGCGAAAAAACTTTTTCTCCGACCTAGTATTATACCTTTTACAGAGGCGTCGCGGACGCGGCGGTAGGCGTAGAGGGCGCCAGCGGACCACTAGCCCACCAGATGATGATGTAAGTTTTACAATCAATGAATATATTATTTAGTCCTGTATTCTGAGCCTTAAAGGTTTTTCCGGAATGGGATATATTTTTTAATAAACAAATTCGGCATCAAAGACACTTTTTCAAAATGAAATTTTATATTAGTAGGTACCTAGCTGTTACCAGCTAAAATAGATATTAGCCGATTCTCAGACCTACTGAATGCTTTTCAGTTTCCACTAACTATAGTTTTGTTTTTTTTTGGTAATGGGTTTTTAGTTCTTTTTATTATTATTTTATTATACTATGTAAGAAAAAGAACGAGTTGCGCTGAACTCGTTGTCAAGTAAAATAGGATACGGGCAGGAAGATGATGATGATAATTTTATGATACTAAGTAGGTATGTTGTGATAGTATCTACATTTGTTTTCAGTCTAAGAATACTTCAAGTACCGAGGTCCCGATAGCTAGACAGGGAAAGGACGAGAAAAAAAAGAAGACGACGTATAAAGACAAAGTGAACTATGATGTATACGAGCCTAGTGTGAAGGTAAGTAACTAACTAAAACTTTTAATTAAAAGTTTTTTGTTTTTTTTTTTCGTAGTTTTTATCAACCTAAAACATTGATTTATCTGGCACGGTTCCTACCTTACTATAATATTATTATAATGTAAAAGAAAGACAGCGTGCTGCTGGGGAGTTTGTTGCGCCGTTTCTTCTCCCGTAGCGAAAGCACAGGAAGCGGTGAAGGGTGGGCGATGGGGGTGCTGTCTAATATGATTTTGACGTTCGGAAAGTGCTACATTGTAGCCTATTTTGAATAAATGACTTTTGATTTTGATTTTAAGCTTACAAAATCCTACTATTATTATACATATAACTAGCTGTTCCCGCGTGCCCGCGAGTTCTTCGCGAAAAAAAGAAAAAAAATGGGGATGAAAAATAGACATTAGCCGATTCTCAGACCTACTGAATGCGTATATAAAATTTCAAGAGAATCGGTCCAACCATTTTGGAGGAGTACGGTAACTAACATTGTGACACGGGAATTTTATATGTTTAAAGAAGGAAGATAAATATTTCACGACTTTCAAGACCAAGGATTTTTTAATACCTAAGTCAGCCCAATACCCAATTGACTTGGACTTCTATTCTTGGCTATCCTGGTATCTAAATTACCTATTTTAAAGATTTCATCAAATGGATCGTTGCAAATGGAAAGATGTGATCTCTGCCTACCCCCAAGGGAAAGAGGCGTGACGTTTATGTATGTATGTATTTCATCATCTTTCAGGAATGGGAGTCAGGATACGTGGAGATGCCAAAGGACTTGTATCAGGCTCACTTAAGGCCCGGCGTCATCTTCAGAATACATATGTCCGAAGCTATACTCAAGATGCAATATAGAAAGTAAGTACAATTGGTACGACTATTAGTTTCATTGGTATGATTGGTTTGATCACTTGGTAGGCCGAGGTAAGTGAAGTTGTGATAGCCTAGTGGTAAGACCATTGGTCTGCCAAGTCAAAGGTTTTACGTTTGATCAGCGATCCACAGCCTGCACCGACTTTTCGAACGTTGTGTGCGGTTTAGAAATAAATTTCACAGCTTCCGTGTTTCGGAAGGCACGTAAAATGTGTGTGTCTCCGGTCGTGTCTGATTGCCGTCCCATCGGGCTATGAGAGTAAATGCCTAATAAGCGAACCAAGAGATTTTAAGCTGATTAGATGTAATTTGAGTACCATACATGCAAAAAGAAGTATGCTCTCAGCCATAAGACGCCTCAAATTCTTAGACTAAACTATGTTTTACCCGTAGCTTTGCAATTTATTGTAATATCTAGTTTTAAGGAATTTGTTGCGCCCTCACAGGGTGATGTATATAGTTATAAGTGTGCAACAGTAACTGTAACTATGTACAGTATGCAATAAATAAATAATAAAATCTAAGCATTAGGTTTAATATATTACTGCGATATTGTCTTTATTTAATTTTAGATTTTTTGTGCAACTTTTCCCACCACGTGCCTTCATTCGCCTTTATAATAATAATGTGATTTAAACATTTCTTTTCCCAGTTACGGTGAGGACAAAGACGAATCTGTGATAGAGGCCGACGTGGAGTACCTCCGCCTCACGCGGAAGGTCATCAACGACGAGATCACCAAGTTCGAAGACTTGCAGTGGCTGATCGGGTGGTTCCACAACAGATCCGACCTCATTCAGGAGCATATGTGTAACACGAGATATTATGCTGTCGGTAAGTCATCATTCCCCTGCCCTTATCCCAATTATTATTATTTTGGGTCGGCGCAGCATGTCTTATCCATGCTACTGAGGTTTTGGCTGTATATTTTTACGGCCGGCCGCCTGCCTGACGCCAACCCTCCTTGGGAATGCTGTTGCTGGTGGTTTACTCCCCACCAGGAGGTTGACCCGAGGCGCTAGGTGGTATGCACCGGGTCGTAGTACACCTTAGTCGCCTCTTACGACACCCATTGGTGGATATGGGTCAGCCCTATTCGCACCGGGAACTGCACGGTCGGTAAGTAACCTACCAAGAACATTCTATTAAAACCGGCCAAGTGCGAGTCGGACACTCGCACGAAGGGTTCCGTATTATCATTTAGTGATGTTTTTTTACTTATTAAATTAGGTATTTGTTTTTATTGTTAATATATTTCTAAATATTTAGGACAAATATTCAAGTTTCTACCCGTTTATTAAGATTGGGTGAACATTGCTTAAAAATTACAATTGTATGGAAGCCAGCCTTTAATATTTACTTTATTGTTATTTAATTATTTATTTTGAAAGGTAATATACAAGAAAATATTATGTGAAAATTTAAAGTTTTTAACAATTTTTTTTGAATTATTATTAGTTTTTGTCGTTATAATTATTTGTGAAAATTTCAGCTTTCTAGCTATTACGGTTTCCGTTTATGAGATACAGCCTGGAGACAGACTGACAGATAGCAGAGGCTTAGTAATAGGATTCCGTTTTACCCTTTTTTTCATTTTTCTAGGAAAAGTAAATTTATCATTTCTTTTTTTTTCCATCCTAGGCACTCCACCAACAATGTTTACTCACGCGGAAGAGTACATGAAGCGGTTATGCCTGTTCGACAGCGTGTACATCGACCACATACCATACGTGGTCGGTGAGGATGCCTCACTAATGGCTGCGGTCGCGCCGCCAGTGCTGCACTGTGACGCGGCCACATGTACCTCTGTGCCTTTTATAGATAGGTGAGAAGTTTTGACAGACAGATTTAGACTCTATTTGGTTAGGGATAAGGACTTCTTCGACCTGCGGATGGCAGGGAGGGTACCCTGTCATCCGATCAGCTAACAGGCCAAGAGGAGACGGCCGCGTCTTCTTGCGCGACCATCCTTACGAGGAGTGAGGGGTGAGCTCTTTACACCTACCTCTTGACAAGAAGCCAGCCAGGGTCACACAGAGCATGCGCGAGCGATCCCGTGACGCTGGCTTAAGTAGTTGATGCGGCCCGGGGAGTTTTTAGTCGGTGGGAGTCCGACATGTCCCCAAGTCGTGCCCTCGGCGTGGGTTGAAGTTATTAGCGTTTCACCACAGATAAAAAAGACTACATCCACTAAGACATAAAACAAATGATCGAGACACAAACATTTGTCCTGGGTGGGAATCGAACTCACAACCTCTGGTATAGCAGTCAGGGCCACTAACCACTAGACCGATAGGCCAGTCTTTTACTATGGCCCCGAAAGCTACCAATTGAAACTTCCAATAACAAATTTCATCAAGTTACTTTGGTCTAATATTTATACATTCTTTTGTCCCCAGCGTAATGTTCGACGAGCGCCTCGCACGTACGAACGTGCGCACACTAACACGCTGCCAGGCCTCATGTCGCGCGCACTGCCGCAACGACCCCGACTGTCTCAAGCGCTGCTCTGACCGCTGTCTGCGCTCCGACTAACGAGTTATAGCGAGATGTCATAATATATATCTATGTGTTAATTTTTTTTTTCCTATCCTATGGTGTCCCACTGCTGGGCCTCCCCCGAGTCCTTCCACGAATCTCTGTCTTGCGCCGCTTCGAACCAGTCCTGTGTTAATTTATTTGATTTAAATAAATACTGTTTCAATCATCTGTCATAGATGCTAGAGGCCAATGGTGATGCTGATATCTATGTTCACAGGTGGTCTTTTATTTACAACTAGCTGTCCCTGCAGACTTCGTTTTACTGACAAAAATAATATGAAAACTATCATTTTATTTATGACGAAAAATCCAAATATCTTACGGAACCCTATTTTTTCCAAAATAAAATATATTCTATGTTACTCGTGGACAATGTAGCTTTCGAATGGTGAAAGAATTTTTAAAATCGGTCCAGTAGTTTTTGAGCCTATTCATTACAACCAAACAAACAAACAAAGTTTTCCTCTTTATAATATTAGTGTAGACAAGCTGTTGTCTCCTTTTTTTTGGTAAAGCGAAGGAATCCTTTTGAATACCCGCGACCCCAGAGGCAGCCGCGGGTAGTGTCAGACTCTTACTGACTAAACCTGAACCGCTGTGCTACGTCATCCGCGTTTTGGTGTCGGTGCATGGCAGCGCATAGCATTACTTCATGAGGATTGTTTTCGAGACCTTTGACTTGGCAGTCCTACGGTCTTGCCACTAGGCTATCACAGCTTCAATATGAAGGGACTTACCACCTTTCATACGCTTTCGTGATTTAAGACTTTTTTCTACCTACAAACCACCTTTATATACCAAAACCGTACGAATTGAAAAGCAGATTTCACAGGTAATAAAAATAAAACCACACATTACGTATAACATATTTTGTATAATTATATTATTTATATCTAACATAAGAATATACAGTCATTATTAACAAATACTTTGTACATATTAATATATTTGAAAACAACCTATTTATTGCGATACAAATTCTTAATACCTTTCATCACTACATAATAGGTCGGGGAAAAAGTCTTTTCGCATTATACTATGTATGAACTTGTAATAAAATCTTTCTCTCTTTAATAAAATTAGAATGTGGAATTATGTTCTTTAAAACTTTAACTTTCAATTATACTAAAACCAGCCAGATACAAATACTATAGCCAAAAAGGTTTTATTACAAGTTCATACATACTATAATGCGAAAAAGCTTTTTCCCCGACCTAATAGTATAAAACAAAGTCGCTTCCCGCTGTCTGTCCCTATGTATGCCGATCTTTTAAAACTACGCAATGGATTTTGATGCAGTTTTTGAATAGATTGAATTTTTCAAGAGGAAGGTTTATAATGTATAATACATCAGTATTGCACTCGTGCGCAGCTGGGGCGCCAACGCCATCTATCGACAAAATGAGTAACAAGTGGGTGTGAAGTTTCGATGCGAGAATTTAAAACTGTTACAAACTTTACTCTTTACATAGCTTTGTCGTCGAGTTTTCGAGTAACAACATTTTGCATATTTTTACCATTTTCTAAAAACTTCGTGAACACGAAAATTGTAGAAGATTTTGAACGTTTTTAGAATGTTGTTCTGCGTTAGTTTATTGACACTTTCATTGATAAACGTACGAATAGCTTTAGTCTTCACAATAAACAGACGCGAAAAGAGTCAACATACAAGGATCTTTTGGCACGTGGATGACATTAACATGAGGGCGTTGGTGTGCATACTCGCAACAAGCATCAACTCAACTGTCTGTCAAAAGTGATGGTTTACAATGCATTAGTTCCGATTTCGGCCACGTGACAAAAGATCCTTGTAGCACTGGACAAAAAATACAAAGAAAAATGTCTATCTTTTTGTGTATTTTCTTTTTTATATTAGGCATGTGTGGGCAATAACTTTCGAGATAGAGGAGATGCCAAAAACATATATACTTGGCCATCTAGTCTATCCATATAGTTAGCACATGCCTAATATCCCATACTAACTGTTACCCGTGACTTCGCCCGCACAAATGTCGGTTATAGCTGCAGAAACATTACCCCCCTCTGACGTAGTCGGTTAAAAAGGAACAAGTATTAAATGTCATCAAAATTGATCCAGTCGTTTGAGCGTGAAAGAGTAACAAACATCCATCCATCCAGACAAACATCATATTACATTTTTTTTTGAAGTTTCTGCGACATTTTTGTTCAGATTCTTTTGACTGTCCTGTTGGTCTAGTGGTTAGTGGCCCTGAATGCTATACCAGAGATCGTGGGATCGAATACTATAACCGACATTCAAGCTAGCTAAGTCGCGGGGAACAACTAGAACACACCTCTCTCTCCCTTCCTTTCTCTCTCTCTCTCTACACAGCTTCGCCCCCCTGCCAGGGCTGTGTGTCCCCTATCACCAGGTTGACCTTCTGCCGGCCGGGCCTCTGTGGGGGCGTGATGACGTCATGCTGCCTCAGTAAATGTTTTTAACCGACTGTGTCACAGTTAGGTAATGTTTTTACACCTATAACCGACATTCAAGCTAGCTAAGTCGCGGGGAACAGCTAGAACACATTTCTCTCTCTCTCTCTCTCTCTTTCTCTCTCCGACCTTTTAACTGACTGCGTCATAGTTAAGTAATGTTTTATGAGCTATAACCGACATTCGCGCTAGCTAAGTCGCGGGTAACAGCTCTCTCTCTCTCTCTCTCTCTCTCTCTCTCTCTCTCTCTCTCTCTCTCTACACAACATCAGCCCCCTGCCAGGGCTGTGTGTCCCCTATCACCAAGTTGACCTTCTGCCGGCCGGGCCTCTGTGGGGGCGTGATGACGTCATGCTGCCTCAGTAAATGTTCTTAACCGACTGCGTCAAAGCTAGCTAAGTCGCGGGTAACAGCTAGAATCTATTTCTTTCTCTCATATATATCTCTCTCTCGCTCTCTCCCTCTCTCTCCCTTCCTCTCTCTCTCTCTCTCTACACAGCTTCGCCCCCCTGCCAGGGTTGTGTGTCCCCTATCACCAAGTTGACCTTCTGCCGGCCGGGCCTCTGTGGGGGCGTGATGACGTCATGCTGCCTCAGTAAATGCTTCTTCCAGTAACAGCGTCGTGTGAAACCCGCGTGACAGACCGAGCACTCGAATCTGGGAGGACTATAGTATTAATATGTTAGAATTTATATTAATTAGTATAAATCTTGTTAGTAATAACATGCAAAAGGTCGTCAAAATTACGGCCTTTTGGTCTAGTGGTTAGTGGCTCTGACTGCTATAGAGGTGGTCGTGGGTTCGATTCCCAACCAGGACAAATGTTCGTGTAATTAGCACGATCGTTTGTGTTCAGTGTCTGGGTGTAATTTATCTCATTTTCAACAGTAAAGAGTTATTATACCGTCCGCAAAAAAGAGATTTTTGGCGTCCGTAAACGATTTAAAATTAACGTTTTGTTTAGCAAGTTGCCCAAGTAAGAGCAAAAAAGGTATTTTTTAGTGTCTAAAATAACAGCGCCTTTAGCTTCTTAAAGTCTTACAAAAAAGTGCCATTTTATAGGCGTACTACTTTTATACTTTTTAGGCGTTCACCACAAGCATCTTTTTAGCTTTTAACATCAAAGCCCTTTTTAGGGGTCTCACAAAAAGGTGATTTTTAGAGGTCCAACATTGTTTATACAAACAAATAACAGCTTCAACTCACCTCTTAATCTCTAAATGCGAATCAACATGTCTATTCAACTTGGTCCTATCGAAGAACGTGCGCCTACATATGTTACACTCGTGCGGTCGTTGGTGCATGTGATTCCTGCGTATATGACTGCGGAGGTTCGACGACGTGTAGTACGAGGCCGTGCAGTACTCGCATTGGTACATCTTGTGGCCTGTGGGGTAGAAAAGGGGGTTGTTTTAGGGGTTCGTAGTAGAAAAGGGGGTCAGAAATTGTTGTAAAAGGGGAAAATATTAACATCACTATTATTAAATGCCGCCGTGTCTCTCTGTTCGCGATAAACTGAAAAACTACTGTACCAATTTTTATGCTGTTTCCATCAATGTATAGTGTGGTTCGAGGAAGGTTTTAGTAAATAAATTGTTAAGTTTTTGTACATGTATATTGAATAAAATATGACGATTGACGATAGTTGTTGAAAAGTTATAAATATTGCGTTCGATATACAAAAAATGGGTAATGTCAGAACAGCTCAGAAGTGAACAGCTTCGCGCGGGCGAAGTCGCGGGCAACAGCTAGTTTATAGATTGAGTTAGCTTTTTATCTCTCTTTTAGACTAGATGGCGCTGTGTGAATGTTTTATAGATATAGTTAGCTTTTTATCTATACAAGTCTTGTTTCAGACTAGATGGCGCTGCATAAATGAACCAAAACTAAACATATATTATCACTAACCGGTATGTATCCTGATATGTTTAACAAGATCGTATTTATGCCACGTCTTATAGTCGCACGTATCGCACGCGTACTGCGGCGGCTGGTGAGACTTCACGTGCGTGTAGTGCGATGCGCGGTGGACGAACATTTTACCGCATACCTGGAAAAAGGCAATATTTAATCAATCACTTCTTGATATAGGTTACCTTTAAGTACGCTGCAATATGTAAAAAACTAGAAGAATTTCTTTAAATCTTATATATGTCGGCGGTGGTATATCTATCGCACCTGCGTGGTGTTATGCCGATGACAGCGGCAATACGAGATTCTTTTGTGGAAACGTCAAGTAAGTATGTCAGCGATCTGGATTACTTGAGTGTGGTCTGTGCTTGGCCGTGAGGAGGATTTTTGGAAGAATAACCCTGATGGCGAACGGACGGTAGTACAGAACTCGCCGCGTTTCACAAAGTATTCTGTATCCATCTTCCACGTGTTATTACAATTTGTTACATTAATCATGTAATCGTTTTAATTTCGACAAGCCATTCAAAATGACTGATGAAGACCATCTGAACACTCCGCCTATACCTGTCTCGTCCGTCTCGACGACAAATATATCATCATTCCCCTGCCTTTATCCCAATTATTATTATTTGGGGTCGGCGCAGCTTGACTTATCCATGCTGCTGAGGTTTTGGCTGTATATTTTTACGGCCGGCCGCCTGCCTGACGCCAACCCTCCTTGGGAATATACCCACATAAATAAATAACAACACTTCATCTCTCTCTCACCTCACACACCCACATCTCGCTATCCTTATGCTGTTCCCGCTTGTGCGCTGTCGACTGCTCCTTGCTGTCAAACTTGATGTTACACGGCTCGCACCAAAGCTTCTTGAATTTATACTTGCGCAAGCGACGGGGGGAGTCCGTCTTCTTTGGTCGGCCACGAAGCGGCGCACTGGAAGTTGTGATGAATTGTAGTTAGAGATATTATATATAGTTTGCTGTACCACGTTTTTTAATTGACTTCAAAAAGGTGGAGATTCTTAATTTGTCTCTTTTTTTTTAAATATTTTCAGTTATTATTCAAAGACGCCTGGACGACTTGCAAAATTATTGAAGTTATTGTATACTTTACAGGTGTTCTCATGATAAGGAATCAGGGTTTAGAATGGCACTAAAAACTTAAAATATAATCTAAACAATGCCAGTACTAATTCAATTATTGATCTCGCAGTCAAACAGTTTGTACTGTTTTGTGAGACACTGCCTTACCTCTTAAGAACAATATGTACACATAACTTAATAAACAAAAATAACTAAAACATACCTAACATCTTTCTTTAAAGCAATCTTCTTAGTTTTCTGAACACCATCGTTACTCTCCACTACTGTATCTTTCTCCTCGCTCTCCGTAACCACAGTCTCTTCTATAACTTCCTCAGTTTGAACCAAAATCTCATTTAAACCTTCATTACTTGGTAATATCGTCACTTCTTGGTCAACGTCAGACTCTAAATCGACCTCAAACTCTTGTTTAACAAAGATGTCATCGTCAAAGCCGTCTAATATAAGTCTCCATTCTTTTATTTTGATTTGGGTGTCGATGACAAGACTCCGGAAGGCTCCGTCTGCTTGTAAACATGATGTCTTGAACTTGCATGCTATTGTTAGGTGTGTGAGGCAGACTGTGCATATGTGAGTTGGTAAATCTTTTTCGTTTTTGAGCTGAAATTGTATGAGAGATTATTTTAAATACAGTTTTATTGGGTTCCTCTTTTTTGGTAATCATTTCTATTTTCTTTATTCAAATACTTTATCCAATATTTGTCTGTAATCTGTACATTTTACTAATTTGCGTTGTTGCTGCATAATTATTATTATAAACTTGTATTTTTCTATTTTTAAAAGAGTAACTTATGGAGTTTCTTGCTGGTTCTTCTCCATAAGAATGACATTTTGGAACCAGGCAAAGAGAGGCGAACTAAGGATGTCAAAGTTCAAAAAAAGGGAATATACATTTAGGTTTGAAACTAGCTGGGCAATCTTGATAAATACAACACACACAAAAGTGGTAGAGTGATTGTAGATCAGCATGATCATTTGTTCAGTGTCTGGGTGTAATTTATCTGTGATATGTATGTATGTATTTAGAAATATATAAGCTCAGCTGTGCTTAGTGTGAGAGTGTGAAACTCGTGGAACATTTATTACTTATTTTATAGTAAAAACTGTTTGTAAACATTGGGTACTTACGCGAACTCCCGTACAATAATATATTTTATCGAGAATATTCGTCTTTCCTGGGTCAAATAGCGCACTCATATTCGTACTCCGAGTAGTACATACTCGACAGTATTCATATAAACTGGTTATTTCTTGTGATTTATTAGTATCACTTGTTGCTCTCATAAGTTCAATCGCCATGGTTGGAAACAATATTTATAAACAAAATTAAACACTACTTTTTAATAAGGTAACCATGAGAAACATTTTATTTCAGGTAACAGCCATTTTAATTAGCTTGAACATCATTGTAAGTTTGAAACACCGCAAAATAGATGAATTAAAGACAGCGTCTTGTAATATTTCATTTACGAAAATATTGATAGAATCAAAGATTACATTGCCAAGTGATTATAGTTATTCCCGTCTCTATCGCACTCGTACAAATGCAATTGAAGAAAAAAAGAACTATCATATTTTAATGCTAAGAAACTTATCTATGTTTGTAGGTCAATTGATGACGTAACAAAAACAGATGTTACGTTATGTTTTTATGTAGATTAGTAGATTACTTGACGTGTAACCAGTTAATTACTAAGTATTCAATGAATACTTCTTTTTTCAACCAAAACATATAAATGAAAATCAACTTATCAAATAATTATTTTGAATATTGCTATTATAATGCTTTACACTCCATTGAAATTAGCTTGAAAATATTTTTTATGGTTTCAATTTGCCCACAACTAAACGTAAATACTAAGTTGTGTTCAAAAACTACGTAGGTCTAAAATTTACTACTATTAATGATCTTTTATTTACTATGATGATTTCTTCTCTAATATAATAATACAAATAGTTTATTAACAACATACTCTTTGTTTTCACTTCTAGCTATTTATGTTGCTTTAGAAACAGAAGAGAAGACAAAATCTTGACAATATTTTGAAGACTCGATGTATTGATAAAATATCAGGTTTTCAAACGTTAGCGGAAAATGGCCGCGCGGCGAACGTCAATCGTGGTGACATCGGCTAGTCGGTCGGTCGTTGTATCGTTGAATTATTAATTAATCTTTAGATTACTTATCAGTTGTTAATTGAGTTCTTATACCTGTGTGCCCCGCGCCGACGTATATCTGTAAGTATGACTAAGTTATTTTTGTTTGTATAAGGACGAAACTTGTATGTGATATGAATTATCACGTTATCACATTATAATGCCGATTTATACGAATTGATTATTTAATACGATTGTAAGACGATGGATATAGCGATCTGTGATTGCGGCGTCATGATAATATACAGTAGACACTAATACTATTCATATAAAATGATGGGCAACTTCCGTTATTCCTTACCGACTGAGTTGATCGAAAAACAGCTTTTAAGTGAAATTTTGTGTACTTTACGATGTATTTATATAAATAAGATTTTTTTATGTACATTTTTACGTGTATATTAATCTTCACGTGTCTTCAATTTCGCGTTGAGAGCAAAAAAAGCGGGCATGAAAGTGAATGCGACATGTTACTGTAACCTACTTAGAACACTGATCGTACTCTCGAGCAATTAATAAAAGTTTGACATACTCTTTTATAAAATAACTGTTAAACCATTTTTTTTTCTACATGTATGTAGCAAAAAAAATTTAGAACTTGTTAAATAGTATTGATTTTCCTGCTTATAACACAACATAGTCTTTCATGTCATATTTGGTGTCCCACTCTATGGCAAAAGTCTTAATTTGAGCCTAAGCTATTGCCTTGAGCCACTAAAAAAGTTAATTTGTGATCCCACAAATCTCCTTTTGGCAAACATAACAACCTCAACAAAAAATCTTAAAACAAATTTTATATAAAAAAAACCATACACTTGAAACTAAAAAAAAACAATTAATATTAATAGACAGTGTGAAATAGACAAAATTTTAATTATATTTAAAGCTACGTAGGTAAATTTTATAATGTAAACATAACATATTAAATACAGAAAATTTATAATTAAGTATTGTGTATATTGTACAACAATAGGTAAATAAGTTTATTAACACTTTAAATGAATAAATCTTATGTATTACAAGATCCACACACAATGGGCTACTACCAAGCCTAAGTGCGGAAAAAGGAGCCTACCACTAAGTATGTATAAGAAAGCAACCGGTTTCATCCACAATAGTTCCTGTTCATATGGGGATTTTAGGAATAAAATATAGTTTTTATTACTAACTAAAAATATGATAGTCTTAAGATGAAAGGATTTTAAAGTCTATCAATGAAAGAAAATTATATTGAAATTTTTTTTAGTTTATGAGCTATGACAGTGCAATAACAATTATGTCTTGACCGATTTAGGCCACAACATCTAATATCACTGTGACTTAACCAGTTATACAGAATGTATTTGAATGTGCAAACACAGGTGCACCCTGTTCCTACACTCCCATAGCCCGCTGTGATGGTAATCTGACATTTTTGAGAACACAGGTGTACTTGGTTCATGCACCCTTATCGCTCAGTGGGATGTCAATCTGATACAACTAAGTAGAGATTAGGTGCTGGATCCACATTTTAATGTGTCTTCCTAAACAGAGAGAGTGTTGAAAGTATAAGAAATAGATGTATACTCTTCATAAAACCTGGCCCTTTTGACTTGAGTCTTTCTCTTTTCGGTCTAGAGATCTAAAAGTAGTTCCTCTACGTAATATATAAATACCTACTCTGCATAAAGTGACACTGTAAGCTAACTCCAGCATAGCATTCAAATAGATGATGAGAAGATATATATAGAATAGAATAAATAAAATAAATAAGATATAAATAAAGTGATGAAAAGATTGCAATGGTTTAAAGCTTAAACTAAAAAATTACCTGAGCACAATCATTAGTTTTTATGACATTAAATAAAGGTATAAAAATGACATATAAATATAATCTTATTTGCAAAAATCCTTTTCATTCGCGTCAATTATGACTTAATTATCATTTTTTACATAAAGCATAAGCTTTATTTATTTAATTCTTTTAAAAATGAAATATATTATGCATAGTAACTGAAATTCTCACATCTTTTTTTTACAAAGTTCTTGTACTTTTAAAACACTCCTTCTCCTATAGATGATTGAGGCTTGTATGCCTCGAACATGGCTTAAAAATGAACAATTTTTAGGTGTGTTGGTTTCCGCACGATGTTTTCATTCAGCTTTTTTCGCAAGTGGTAAATAAGCACATGAATTTAATGAGACATTGGTGTATGCTGGGGTATCGAACGGAGGAATATTATGCAATAAGATTGCTTATCCTATATCTCCCTAAAATCTTACTAGTAACTCTGTTTCCCCACTTCGTAGTCTTGCTTCGCTTATATAGAACAGAATAAAAATACCGGCAATAGGTGAAGATACGTAAACTACAAAAAAAATCGACTGCACGGATATCCGAGAGGTATACGCCTCGTCAATTATAACTGACGTGTCGCGGGTTCTGATTGAATGACTGTGAAACCCCCTGCGATACAAGAATTACATTCATTAATGCAGGACTCGTATAAAAAAAAAATGAAGACATTTTGCTGAAGATACTATCTATGATGTATCTTTAGCTGAATCTTGACATCATTTGATGGACCAGACCCAAAAAATAATGACCTTAAGGCTGACCGCCAAAATTGTCCAAATCGCACCACACGTCTGACTAACGTTTGTCGGCTACCCTTTTTTATTTATGCGGGCGCGCACATCAACGACAAAACAGTCTAGTCAACGCAGGTACAAGGCAGACTTGTCTATGTGAGGCAAGTCTGTCTTAAAACTGTCGTGACTCCAATGTGCGGTCAGCCTAAACGTTGAACCTTGAAAAACTTAAAACCAATCGTTAAAGATATATCATTTGACTAACGATTAACAAATTTTCTCAACCAGTGGTCAATTTTGCGTGATATTTATAAACCGTCAATTCCATTGCCGCCAACGTCATCACAAGATAACCTATCCGATCTCTAGAAAGCTATCCAGCATTTGTTTCTAATCCACAAGTATGGTTTGCAATATCCAAACGACCTACAAAGGTCGTTCGCTGTTATCAGATATTTCCTACTGTTCCGTAGAGGACACGGTGTCTTTCACACGACTTTGTGATGCCTGACCCGTGGGTCGGGGGCTATCAGGAGTCGTGATCGACCGAGGAAGGGTAGGTGATCTTTTTACATAGGAACTCGTGATGTTTGGATCCGAAATTATGATTTCTGATGCTTTGCAACATTTAATGGTGGGAGATGAGATGGGTTATGGAGTTTCTTGCCGGTTCTTCTCTATAAGAATTACTTTTTGGAACCGCGCAACTAGAGTCAGTAACAATAAAGTAAAGTCAGTAAAAAAAATCGAGTAGGCCTTCTCAAGCACCTTCAAGTTGCTTGAGAAGGCCTACTCGAAATAAAAACCTTTTGATTTTGGTAGTTAAAGTGAAAGATTATGAGAGAAAGAAAGTGTTGAAGGTAGAGATGACGATAGATAATAGATCTATGAAGCAGAAAAAAAATCGAATTAGGAACAGGGTAGTAATAGGGAGTAATAGGGTTGATGGCAGGGTACGAAAAGTAGAAATCTAATCTTTTTTGTTCATCTGAACAATAAAAATTGACGAAGATCAGCTGCTTTAAAGTGTACGAGAAGGGATTTGTGACGTAACATATTCGCAAAATTTATACGAAAGAGTGACGCCACTAGTAAGTTTCATTCATTGTACATCGTATAATTTGTGTTTGCGGAGCAAAAGAAAAAAAACTTATCAAATATTATTCATGAAACTATATGACGGGTATTATAGTCCGTGCGTTATAGCATGGTGCGGGTGACACTTGCCTGTTTGACGTTGACGTCTGTCAGTGCCACATGATTAGTGATGGGCATTAGAAAAATCTTTTTTATTGTTGTCGATTTTCGTATATTATATAACAATCAGAACCAGGTTTATGATTCTTTTTTACTCTTCTTTTTTATTTTGTTTACTCGTGGCAGACAGTACGAGTGCTAGCGCCTTGTATGCGACACATATTTTGTTCTAATTCATTTTTGTTAAGTTGTTTTTGGTTTTAGTTTGTTTAGTTTTTTCCTTAGCAACTTTATAACCAATCCTACAATGTTGCGTTATTTCATCAATATAATTAAAGATTTTTTTTAAATAAAAATTGAACTACGCACGATATTCGTTTTTTATTCCAAAATAACATCGACAACCTGTCCATCGTAGCAGTAAATCCCATCACTAAATACGTCTATGACGTTACGTTATACGCATAACACTTTACTTTATTTTTCACTTCATTAGATTTTATTTGAAGCCTAGAATATTCTGGTTGGCTTTAATTTAATCTACTACAGTTATAAACGATTTTGCATAATACGAATGTGATACAACTACAATAATAAGTCATAATTTTTACATCGCAGCAACTTTCAAGAGTGACACGAAACGTTACAGAAACTGTCACCCGCACCATGCTATAACGCACGGACTATAACAAAAGTTGTCATCATCCCTGTTGTCTCGCCTATAAATAATCAACTGCTAGGCAAATTCCCTGTTCCTGTACCATTGATCACCACGCTTGCTCGCTGCCGGCAAATCTATATTCCAAATTTTGCAATCCATTTCTCCTTTTGAAGTTTTCTTTCAACGTTCAACAATGCTCTCTGACAATATAAAAGTTAATTAAGTTAAAAAAGTCCGAAAATCAAATTAGTACTTCTGTGCATTGAGCTAAAACCTACAGTGCATAAACCGCAAGGCCACCACGAAAATCCCCTTTTTTAACCATGTGCTTACCACGTGGTTTTCCAAATACAGTACAATTAGTTAAATATACTAATATATGCTGTTAGTTAGAGTCAAGGTTGTTTATTTAAGGTCTGAAAGTAGCGTATAATATAGTTTTCATTGATTTGATTGGTCGCTGTTGTAATTTGCGTCTCGCGTCCACCGTCCGTCGTACGCATTTGAACTTTTGTAACTATTCGAATCGAGTTCGAAACGTGACAATTTTGGTGTATGTTTTAAATATTTATTTTAAGTAAATTTGTTGTTTTTTCTTCGTGTCTTTTAGGGCATTTTTGTGTCTCACTGTCGGTTAAATTTTTGAAAAGTAATTTTTATTTTCGATGCAAAAGCCATTAAGTGAATGCAAGAATGGAATCTACTTTCGCCACTATCCTATTCAATTTATTCGGACAGTGTCGATGTCCATATCGCCATATGGACTGCACTGGATAGTCGAGTGGTATAGGTCGCCACGCCAATTACCACTGTACGCGAATTGTCCATCCCCGCGTAGGACAAGAATTTGTGCGATCCACAAATTCTTGTTCAGAGTCTGGGTGTCAATGTGCATATGAATTGAACGTATTTGTAACCCCCCGCGATACAAGGATTAGGTTCCTTAGTGTGGAAGTCGTTTTTTTTTTTAATTAAACATTTATCCCATATAACACAGTTATCCCTTAGTCACACAGGTGCAATCTCTGTTCCTTTATTCTCATAGTCTGGTGGCAAGGCAATCCGACACTACCGGAGAGAGATCAGGCGCAAGACCCACATTTTTACGTGCCTTCCGATACACGGAAGCTGTGATATTTATTTCTAAAACGCACACAACATTCGAAAAGTTAATGGGCGCGCCGTGGGTATCGAACTCGAGACCCTTGACTTGTCAGTCCTGCGGTCTTACCACTAAGCTATCACAGCTTCAAAACCCTCTATGTTTCTCCTGAACCCCTTCGAGTTCAGGGTCGCGGTAACTCTTACGAACATCCCGCAGATATCTTTTATACCTTAAAATATCTATCAAGAATTCGTATTCCACGACAGACGTTCCATGACCAAATAGGGAAAGTCCTAAAAAAGGGTCAGGTCAGGAGTACCCTAAACCGACGGGCGTGTATGAAACGACTGATGAGTGTGGATGAAGCTAAAGTGGTATGTCAGGATCGTAGCAAATGGAAAGATGTGATCTCTGCCTACCCCCAAGGGAAAGAGGCGTGACGTTTATGTTTGTATGTATATAAGAATTCGTATCTTTATATCTCTTATAACAAAAGCTCGCCTCGTTGACACGGCTGGCCTTTGACGTAATAATGAGAGGCTCTCGAGAATTGGTTCAAGGGTGTCGAGCTAAAGCTGTGCTTATACATAGGTTCTGTTTGAAAAAATGCTATATATCCTACTAATATTTTTAATTAATTAATTAATAGCCTATGTACGTCCCACTGCTGGGCACAGGCCTCTTCCCATATAGGGGAGGTTTGAGCATTAATCACCACGCTAGCTCACTGCGGATTGGCGATTTCAGATTCCAATAATTGGAATCCAGGTTTCCTCACGATGTTTTCCTTCACCGTTATAAACGGTAAAGTTTTAGGTATGGTAGTGGATGAATGTTTGTTACTCATTCACGGCTTTTCAAATACCTGTATCTATTTTGATTAAATTTGTTCTGAGTCAGCTGAAAGCCTGAATTAACACAAAGTCTACTATTTGATCGACTAAGTCAGTAAGGGGGTTATATTTTTGCAGCTATAACTGACATTAGCTATAGCTAGTATTAATTCCCTTTAATGCAATCGGTAAAAAAGTAGCCTATGCGTTAATCCAAGTTATCAACTAACTCCATACCAAATTTTGATCATTAACAAACACCCTATATCTATACTTACGAACTTTCACGTTTATAATATAAGGATTTCTAAATCCGATAGATTCTAAATCAGATATTTACAGAGATTAGCACACCCTAATCAAACTTAGTTAATTAGAATAGATAAATCTTGTCTCTTTGCGTAGTATATTGTAATTATCTTTATAAATAAATTGTTTATCGATGCATAGTATAAAACTAAGTCGCGTTCCGCTGTCAGACTGTCCCTATGTATGCTTAGATCTTAGAAACTACGCAATGGATTTTGATGCAGTTTTAATAGGGAATGTTGCGAGGTACCAAATCGTCATTCTTTTGGAGAAGAACCGACAAGACACTATAAGTTACTAAGGCTAATATGTTTGATCGGTATATTATCAAGGGTAACACCGCGTGTCCCAACTAGTTTTATACAATCAGCAATTATTATTAGCTATCACTCTAGACTAGAGGTCATCTAATACAATAACAGTTCCGTTAGATTACATAACAGACGTATAATAAGGTCGTAAGTCTTAACATTGCAGCAACCTTTAGTATCTAGTCCAGTGATTGTAAACTAGTATTTATAAGCTAGTATTTTAATTAATATTTATCTGTTACTCGCCCCTCTAAGGGGCTTGTTGTCAAGGTTAAGCAACGTCAGCTAAGGTCGAGATTTGGATGGGTGGGCAGGCTAATGTATTTTCAATAAAATTGATGTATGTAATAGTTTATGACACTAGCCAGCTAAGCAGGACTTATAGTGCACAAGCGTGTGCGCAAACACAGGTGTACTCTCAGTTTCTTTTACGCCTAGTCCGATGGGACGGCAATCCGACACGACCGGAGATAGATCAGGCACAGGACCCAAATTTTTACGTGCCTTCCGAAATATGGAAGCTGTGATATTTATTTCTGAACCGCACACAACATTCGAAAAGTCGTTGCGCTCTGTGGGGATCGAACTCGAGACCTTTGACTTGGCAGTCCTATGGTCTTACCACAAGGCCATCGCGGCTTCTATGTCTGTAACAACCTCCCGTGTCACAACGATTAAAATTCTTAGTGCGGGAGTCGTCAATTAAAGAAATACTATCATTTTACAAACGCATGAAGGTCAGAAGGTTACTCAGCCTCTTTATAAGATTAAAAACTATTATTACTTGAAAGTAATCTGATATTTACAATAAATCCAATAAGATCTATTCAAGCGTATTTATTATCCAATCATAACAGTAATCCACGTTTCACACTCTTGCCGAATACAATTGAATAAAAAATACCAATTGAATTTCTACGATATGAATGTTATAATAATCCGTACATATATTCTGTGCTAGGTTAATCCTTCGATTTTGCCTGCGTAACCTTTCATCGTTCTAGAGATAAACAGAAAATTGAGTATTTAACTTAAAAAAGAACTAATTAGTCAGTCAGATAGATTTTAAATTAAATAATAATTTAAGACGATACAATGACTTAAAATCTCGTGTGACCTCACGTCTTAGTAAACTTTACTAACACGTGACGTTACTAGCCCCCACGGCCCCCACGTCCATACGATGCACCATCTTTTATGCGTTATATTTTTTGATTTGATATTTCGTGATTTCGTTATTGGTTTAATAAAAAAAAAATTGCAGGTCTATATGACTGACTAGGGAGTTTTTTTTAGTTTAAGCCGTAATAGTACCTATGAGTATTTTTTTCTAAAACATTTGTGGTATTGCTAAGCTATGTTCAAATAAAATTTTTTACACTTGGTTTAGATATTTGTAAGTTAAATTATGTGTGTTGCAAAAGGATCGTGACAGCGATAAAACTGTCAGAAATGTCACTTTTGACAGCTTTATCGTTTGTTGCAATCATTTTGCAACTTGCATAATATCCTTGCCGGATTCCGAAAAATTACATCAGGCATGATGACAGGATAGGTACACAGAAAAAATCTAAATAATCTAATTAAAAATTAAAATTTTATCTCTGGTATCCAAATCAAGCCATAATAATATACATACAGTAAACAGCCCTTTGAAATCAAAAGATAATTATAATCTAACAAAAGCCTCATAAAGGTATATTATTACAACATTTTCAATCACCATTTATTCATCACATATCCTTCGTCTTGTTCCGCTACAAAAGTGTTAATTAATGTTAATTTATACATTACTTATACAAACAAACGTCTTAACATCAAATATCATACATAGAGGCGTTACAGAGCTCATATTTGCCATCATAGTCAGAGTGGAAGAGAGATGCCGCTTAACATCTTGTAGTGCTCCATCTAGCTTCCACAAATGTAAGTCTTATTTTAAGATTTGACGGTAAACCTCCAGTACAGAAATACATACAGTACTGTAACTTGGCCGTTTCTAAAAAACAAATGCCTGCAACCGCACGGTACGTAACAGCGATAGGTTTGCCCATCTTCAGCATTTTAATTACATCAAGAATACGCCGGCCGTTCGTTCAAGGGTGTATCCCGCGTATCGCCGCGTCGGAGACCTACAAGCGGCTTTAAAAATCTGACACTAGATTGTAAGCCAATCATACGATAAGAAAAAGAGATTGAAATTAAGGGACTCCAGGTCTTCCCACAATGTGTATTTATTAACTTAGCCTAATTCCCTTGCCTATGTTATATTTACCACTTTTCCGTCTCCCACTTGCAATTAGAGGAAGTAGATTTATTGGACTGCAGATTTTTTTCCCTAAATACTTGTGATGATCTTATCAGATATGCAGGTCGCACGTGGCCAGAAATCGCCAAAGACAGGGAGGTTTGGAAGGAGAAATGGGGGGCCTTTGCCTAGCAGTGGAACCTAAATTTAGGCTACATAAAAAAATACTATTTACTACCTTTTTCTCGTAACATGTCTTATAAAAATCGATGTTTGCAAGTAATATGGTGTTGAAATATGAAAGCTAGTTAGCTATAATTAAGAATTACAATGCAATGTAGTACAGGATATTGCTATATCATTAGCACGAAGACTTGCGAAATGAACTTGTACTGGGTACAACAGCATGAGGTAAAACGTGCAATAAATTATAGGAACAGTTAAATTTATTACTATTAGTAGGCGTAAGCGAAAACATTAAATATGACCGGGAAAGGAAAACCTAACCTAACGTATTGCACCGACCCCAAGTAAAATGGGATGAGGGCAGGAAGATGATGATGATGAAAGGGATACCTAATTTGACGGGAGAAGCGATAGCCATAAAGAAATTGTTAAAATTTTCAAATCGTGGTTTATTCAAAGGAGACGGAAACGATTACATTTAAGCTTTGGCCTGTAATAAGATGTAAATGGTATTAATTCATAGATTAGAAGTTATCTGTCCCTCATTGAGAATTTTATGAGCTTTGACAATCTGGAAGCTGAGTTATAAGAGATTTAGTAAAAGTAAGGTTAAGTTAAAATCTGTACCTGACAGATGATTTTTGAAGGGCAAAGATATTATGTTTTTTATACACGTTTATTATATTTAGTAGAATAAAGCAGTGGTCGTTGAAAATTAAAAAAAAAACAATCGGGAAAGCACTCAAAACACAAAGGAAAATGCTTTATGTAATCTACACTAATATTATAAAGAGGAAAACTTTGTTTGTTTGTTTGTAATGAATAGGCTCAAAAACTACTGGACCGATTTTAAAAATTCTTTCACCATTCGAAAGCTACATTATCCACGAGTAACATAGACTATATTTTATTTTGGAAAAAAATAGGGTTCCGTAAGATATTTGGATTATTCGACATAAATAAAATGATAGTTTTCATATTATTTTTGATAGCGAAACGATGTTTGCAGGGACAGCTAGTTGATGTTATGTTCATTAATATAGTTAAGTATTACCGAAATACTGCATTTAATTATTTTATTTGATCTAATTATTTCAAGGTTTTCGTTTTATAATTTTGTAAACCAGTTCCTATTTATCGCTTTTTAATCGATTAGATTCATTTTTCAAATTTTTCTCCGCTTTCAGATTGAGAATTGAATTGTTTTTAGTATGTTTACATAAAAATATTATTTTTAAAATTATATCTCAACTTATTTCATTTTGGCCCACGAATATCCGTCTCCTTTCCTTATATCAAATTTTAAAATAATAATTTTGGTTCTTACTTGTAAATGTATCAATGGCTTTAAAACTTCTAAAATTTCCTCTCGATTAAAATGCTGGTTTATTTGAATGCTTATCAAGAAGGTAGACCGAAATGAAACACTACAAGCGTACCACCTCATCTTTAAGTAAACCCTTGTGTGTGAAAGAGAGACACCGCTCTACGCGGTATAGTATCGTCTCGCTTCCTCAAATACTACGGTCTTTAGGAGGTGATTGTAGGATAGATTGCAAGCTGACCTTGATGCGGCACAATGTCACTTCCTTTCTAGGTTAATATGTGACAGCTTGCGGTAGTGGAAAAGCCATTACGTAACGAATAGCTAGTATGCTTATGCATATGCATGCATTTTCTGGTTACCGTTATGATTGTTCCTTCATTCTCCATCTTTTGTTTTTTTGGTAAGGCGGGGAATCTTCATGGATACCTACCTCCTCGGGGGAGGAAGCGGGTAGTGTCAGACTCTTACTGACTAAACCTGAACCGCCGTGCAACGTCTCCTGTGTTTGGTTTTTGCGTGGCAATGCTTTGCAATTCGACAATCTTCCATTTTTATCCTATTAATATTATAAACGCGAAAGTTTGTAAGTTGCGATGGGTTTTGTTACTCTTTCACTTCAATTATCTTCATCAATTTTGATGAAATTTGGTACGGAGTTTGCTGACACTCTCGATCAACTAATAGGTTACTTTCTGACTGCGTCGGAGGTTGATAATGCTATTGCGGCTATACCCGACATTCGCATAACGACATCGCAGGCAACAACTACTACGCTACTAGGTTTTATATTAACCCAAAAAATAATGCCCAAGAAAAGTGGGATTTTGAAACCTAAATGATTGAATATGCAACTGACCTCCTTCAGGGCATATAATTCACACTATAGTGATCTGTCTTTATTCCTGTTTGCCTACGTGTTCCGTTTATTAATAAGAATGGATTATGTGTTGTGGTTATTATGCATATATCAATATTGAATACTAAGCTGACGCTGGTATTGAAAGAACTGCCATAGAATAAGATATTTTTACAAGCGTAATGTATGGGTTCCATTATGCGTTAGGGCACGTGACATTTGATTGTTACTTCCAGAAGGAGGTAGTATATACCCTATATACCCTAGCTCTACTCCTGTACCTTTTCTGTAGCCTATTTAGTTTAAGGTAAACCTAAAGTAACATAAGCTGTGAGAATTGTCCATCCGGGTCTGCGGGATGTTCGTAAGAGTTACCGCTCGCCTGGCACTCAATGGGCTCCAGGAGGAACATTGTGGTGGTTTTAGTCAGTAAAAGTCTAACACACCCTCTAGCTGCGCCCATAGCGGGCGGGGTCATTTGATGATTTCCCACCAAAAAAAATCGGAGATATCTATTTAGAAGAATAGATTTGTTTTTGGAGACTGCCATTTCTGCGGCTAATAGGAGATCCGTTTCAAGTTCTTCAATATACATAGTATAAAACAAATTCGCTGCTCTAACAACGCAATGGTTTTTGATGTGGTTTTTAATAGATAGAATATTTCAAGAGTGTGCTTTATACACATGTATTATACATCTGTATTGCACCCGTGCAAAACTGGGGCGGGACGCTAGTATGGTTATTTCATTTACTTATATCACTAGTTATGTTTTTTAACTTTACTTATATCATGTAAAATCGAACTTGCGGTAAATAAATTACTATTAAATATTGCAAAAATGCGGATCTACACTGTATTTAACGAAAACTACAGTATTTTTATTCACACTGATAACCAAATCTCATGTAACAACACGTTTATTTTGCTAAAATACTTGATTGCAGATCACCTTTATAACTCCCAAACGATGATAACGGTTCATGCACCCGTCATATAGCTCGCACGAGACTGGAACGCAGTGAGCGGTCTTCATTACATATGCGCTTGCGCACACCAGTCGCCCATCGCCTCCCGCCGTATCAGTCGCGTGCAGGCAGCCGCACCGAGCGGACGTGTCGTTGTCAATCGAAAGTAATCGCGAGTGATTGCCGCGCGTGGATTTTAATATTTTTTTTCTGTTAACCTGGATTGATCGTTGATCGAAACGATTTTTTTTATGTGAGTGTTCTCTATTTTTATAATTTAGTTTTTTGTTGATTTTAATGTTATGTTAATTGTGTTTCGAAAGTGAGCGTAGCAAGTAGGTTTGATAGACAGGAACGGAACTCGTAAACGTAATGAGATTTGAATACTTTATTCTACTAAGTATTTATATTTTAATTATTCGAGTTTATTAGCATATAATTATAATTACTTTAAATCGTCTTTAACTTACGTACGAAGATTTCTTCCTCAACAAAAAGGTTCTTTATGATATTTAACGAATTTTCCTTGGTGATATTTGCGTTAGTCTATTGAGAAAGTAAACCGTTGTCAGTTTTACCGTGAATACCTTGAAAACCGGTCTCTTTCTTGCACGAACATATTAAATATTTGTCGTCCGCGATCAAAGTTCATTCTCCACGAATACCGATAGTTCCTCTATATTACGTTTATTCAAATAAGTGGCTACTATTACTTTGACATGTGTGAAATGTATGTACCTATACATGTAAGGCTGACCGCACATTGGAGTCACGACAGTTTTAAGACAGACTTGCCTCACATAGACAAGTCTGCCTTATACCTGCGTTGACTAGACTGTTTTGTCGTTGATGTGCGCGCCCGCATAAATAAAAAAGGGTAGCCGACAAACGTTAGTCAGACGTGTGGTGCGATTTGGTCAATTTTGTCTATGAGACGTTTTGTTTGAAGTGTGCGCACTTTCATATGTTTTGTATAGCAATAGTTTGTCTTAAAACAATCTTGACTCCAATGTGCGATCAGCCTTACGGACACGTAAAATGTTACAGACCGCACTGGTCATTACATAGTATAAAGCAAAGTCGCTTTCCGCTGTCTCTCTGTCCCTATGTATGCTTAGATCTTTAATACTACTTTTAATAGATATAAGGTTTTAAGAGATTGGTTTATCATCATGTTTAAGGAGTAAATGATAGTGTGACGTTTGATAGGGGAGAATGGAAGACAAATATGTGTTGCGCCGATATCAAGTAAAATGGGAAAAGGGCAGGGAAGAGGTTGGTTAATATGTATAGAAAATTATTATTGCATTCCTGTGAAGCGGTGAATCGCTAGTATTTTTCGCTTATACAGAAACTGAACAACTTATTGAAACGGTCTTGTGATTTCCAAAAATATAATGTAAGGATTTAATGTTGATGAGGTTTTTAGGAAAATTTGCTTGAAATGTAAAGTACCCGCGTTTGTTTTTAGTTAGTTTTATAATTATCTTACTGACGAATTCCATGTAGTTCCGTTTAATGTTTTTTTTTTGCGGTAAATTCTTAAAGTGGTACTCGTATTTGCGTTATGAGTAAAAAAATACTTCGACACGCAAACTTTAGTCTAAGCGTCATTTTGAAATAAATATATGTCAGTATTTACAATTACCTCCTTAAAAATTAACATCTCAATAATGATTAATATTTTTTGTTTCTTCATAATCTTGAAACGTTACCCTATACGCAGTCCAGTAAAAAACATCGAAACAATGAACTTCTATTTATTAAAATTAAAAAGGCCAATTACACTCAGATAGGAACGTGTGGAAGAAAAAGACATGATTCGCCAACCCCCAAATAATAATTGGGATAAGGGCAGGGGAATGATGATGATGATGAAACTCAAATAATAAGGTATCATCTAATTTAAAAGTTCTATTCACCTAAAAGAATATGGACTGATGAGTGTGGATGAAGCTAAAGTGGTATGCCAGGATCGTAGCAAATGGAAAGATGTGGTCTCTGCCTACCCCCAAGGGAAAGAGGCGTGACCGTTTATGTATGTATGTATTCACCTAAAAGCCTGCAAAAATCATTACCCCTTTTTCACGTAGTCGGTTAAATTCGAGTTGTTACTACACAAGACTAAAGGTCATCTATCATTTATTTAAGTTTTATTAATGTGCTTAATTAGATTTAATGAGTATGTATTAATTTAATAGCCACTTTATAATTATGTCATTATCATTAAATATTAACGTTTTTGAACGTCGTCATTTTAACAAATGCTAGAGGTAAAAATTTGACAGATGAAGTCATTTCGCGGTGTGTTAGATTTTGTACCCTTACATAGATATATTAAATTCTACCCCCAGTTACAGAACAAATGATCGTGCTCATCACACAAAAACATTTGTCCTGGGTGGGAATCGAACCCACGACCTCCGGTATAGCAGTTAGGGCCACTAACCACTAGACCAACAGGCCCGTCAATATAATATACCACTATTCGTGCAAATTCTATTCCTAGGCAGGGCCTAGACATTATAAATACTATTCCTAGAGCTTAGACATCATTTGTTTATAACAATATTGTCAGCTATGACCTCAATATTGTCCAGATCGTATAATTTTAATTGACAGCTCAAGTTTAGAGTCTAGATTTCGCACGACATTGAACTTAATTGTGTACTCGTAATAATAAGAAGATAATTAAAAATACAATATAACATAAAATGCCACAATAAAACAATATAATTACATAGTCACAAAGGCGGAAGTGTCTATGTGTGTGTATGTTTGTTACCTCTACACATCTAAACGACTGGACCGATTTTGATCATATTTGAAATGAAAGTAGCTGATACCTTGGATGAACACATCATAATAGGCTGATATAGATTTGAATATTTCACCCCCAAAGGGATGAAAAATGCCTTAACGGTTGTATGGAAATGAGAATCCCTCTGCCGTTGGTGTGTAAGAGCTCTTACACGCATAAAACTAGGTCATACGTACTTCTTGTATCTCCATTCACATCTAAAAATCTTTTGTGATCTATTTGCGGAATGATTTGAATGTGATTTACACATCTAACCATACATCCGCGTATGGTTATGGATGTATGGATGACAATGAGGTCTCATGCAAAGGTTTTTGTTACCGTTAGCTTTTCGCGCGTAGTCGTGACGTTATGTACCTACGTTTCTTTATTTTAATTGTTCTTTTTTATGTATAATTGTATAGATTTTTTATCATTTTATCGCAGGTTTCATTAATATTAAAATCATATGCTAAACACTCACGACTGGAAAAAAGCATTTTATTTTTCACATTTATAATATTAGTAGGATAAATATATTACACCCCGACGCAGAACAAATGACCGTACTCATCACAAAAACATTTTTCTGGGTGGAAATCGAACTTACAACCTCTGGTATAGCAGTCAGGGGCTACCAACCACTAGACCAACAGGCCTGTCAAAATGTATTGAACTGACAAGTCAGTCATGTCATTTGTCGAGAATGTCATTCTCATTTTGACGTTTTTTTTTCTAGTGCCATGTCATATGGTTCTCTTGTCTGCGGGGGTTTTATTAAATCGATAAAATGTTACACCGGATTTCATTTCTTATCAAGTTATTGCGATAATCAAATTCAATAGTAAGTACTTAATAAAAGAGATTATAAATACAAATCTGTGTCTTTATCAATATCATTTAATCATATCCTGTGTTTTCTAAATAGTCTGGTGATTAACTCATTAAAAAAACAATTAGGTATATGATTTAGATTCCTCGTTTCAAAGACAATGATTTCTGTGATAGCCTGTAACCAAGTTACATTTGTCAGAGTGGTAACGAAAAAACTAAGCATGCTTGTATTATGAGTACTAGACAACTGATAAACACAATATACTTCAAAATACAAACATATTATAGATAAATTATACGCAGACACCGGCCAAATGATCGTGCTCATCACACAAACATTAAAATTTGTTCTGGGTAAGGAATAAGGATCGAACCCACGACTTCTGGTATAGCAGTCAGGATCACTAACCACTAGACCAACAGGCCAGTCCTTGGTCTCGCTTAAATATATTGAACTGGCATGTCATGCCACTTGTCGAAGAGGATTGTCAGATATATGAAGTACCTACTCTATTCGTGACAATGTTGTTGCTATGTAACCTTCTCTAATCCCTTATGATTTTAGTCCAGCGCGTCTTCTACCATACATACTTATAGATGTTCGTATCGCACTCATTGAAGACTACGGTCACAGTTTAATAATACAGTATGAAATCTTCATATAAACGAGTGCAACGTGAGTTATGCCTGCGCTATCGGATCGTGGCATGATACAGTCGCGAGCGTGTCGCTATGACGAACGGACGGTGCGTTGTTGATGTAATGAAAATGCTGTATACTCCATTTGTTTAGGTAATTAACTAAATGTAAACAATTTTGGTATGTCTTTTAAACAAAATGTGAAATATCTTTAAAAATGTAAAATACGTTTTACAACTTGAAATACATTCAGATTTTCTAAAACTATAGTTAATTGATTTATAAGCAGTAATATCCAAATTAAAAATTATGTTTTTGGTTAAAAAGTAACGCCAAGATTGTTTACATTTAGTTAACTACCTAAACAAATGGAGTATAGGTGGGCAGCCCTATCGCCGTTACGTACCGCGCGGCTGTAGGCATTTGTTTTTAGAAATGTCCGCTTTAAAATACTGTGGTATCGGAGATTTATGTTGCCCGGTAAATGACGCATCATATTGCGTATTACACTAAAAAAGAGGAAAGAAATTAATAATTGAATTTGTTTAAAGTTCATATAGATAGAAGTAATCTTATCTCTTATTTGTGACTTCACATAATTATTTCGTGCTGTGTTTTCCTCAATTGATGCTATATCGCAATTAAAATGGGTAAAATCTAGAATATTAATATGCAATGAAATAATTTATCTTTAGTTATTTATTTTCGAAATTGTAAATTTGTTGTATATTGGTTTTCCCACGAGTATTTATCTGGACCGCGTGACTAGTGTTTTGTTACTACACTACGTTTTGTTTATTATCACGTCACAATTGGGTATTTGGCTAAAAAAAACTGATAAATTCGACAGATAGATTTCCAAAAAAATATGGACGTATTTTTTCTTTATAATAACTTTCGTGAGAATTATACATATTTTAAGAGATATTTATAACGGTTTACTCACGCGTATTTATCGGGAATCATGAGCCGCCGCGTCAGCTCATGATTAAGGACTCCGGTTGGGTCCGAAACTAGTCCCGCTATCCCGATAAATACGCGTGAGTAAACCGTTATAAATATCTCTTAATCTTTCCTTTTATCGTGTAAATAAAAAATATTGTTACGCATTTACGAAACCACTTCCACAGTTCTACTTAGGAGTTGAAATCTCGTGTGACGTCACGTCTCAGTACACTTCACTGACAAGTGACGTAACTTGATCTTAGTTCCGTAAGATTCAACATGTTTGATACGTTATATCTTCATATTTATTTTTTATTGGATAAAAGAAAAATACATGAATGTGGATGGATATAGAGGAAGAAGACGACCAAAGAAACGATGCTTGTGAGATGACGTCAGATAGGAATGTATGGAAGAAGAAGAAATGCTGCGCCGACCCCAAGTAAATTGGGAATGATGGGGAATGATGATGAAAGGAAAAATACATAATGTTCAATATTTTTTTTTGGAAATCTATCTGACGCACTACTTGATTTTTTCTGTCAAATACACTACGCGGGCATACCCGCGGGCAAAGCTAGTTTATGTATAAACAAGGATCTTCCCTAGTAACGATAAATCTATGCCTATGATAACGTTGTTTATTAAACATTATCACAATTGTCTTACGATACTATCACAAATGACAGAAGCCCATTCGAAATCGTTTAGCTGTGATAGATGCGTGAGATACTATAGATAATCTTGTTTTTCGATTGTTAAATGTAAATGTTCCCACAACGCCATCTAGTCTCAAATTAAGTATACGAGAGTGACTTGTATGAGTGATACATTACATCTAGACACCATGACAAATGATTGTGCTCATCACACAAACATTTGTTTTGGGTGGGAATCGAACTCACTACCATCGGTATATCAGTCAGGGCGACTAACCACTAGACTAACAGGTCCGTCGACATTTTTTTCATGTTTAAATATCAAATAAAAATCAAGAATAAAAACACGAAAATCTTAATAATAATATGTTAGGATAGCTATTTTTATGTTTTGTTTGTTTTAAGTGGTTAGTTTTGTTATTATTATTTCTTATTATTAGTACCTTCTGTTGCCCGCGACTTCGTCCGAACGAATGTCGGCTGTAGCTGCAAAAATATTCCCTTCCTCTGATGCAGTCGGTTAACGCTCTATGTGTTAATGCTGGGTGTCAGCTAACCCCATATATTTTTTTTTTTCAAAATTGATCTAACCGTTTGAGCGTGAAAGAGTAACAAAGATCCAAAAATCCATACTCTGTATCACATTTATAATATCAATACGATTAAGTCATTATAATATTATCTCCAATATACATAATTATATCCAGTATCAGCCACAGTTATGTAAGGAACTAACGGTATTTCATACATTAAAATCGGTTATCGTAAAAACAGGTATTTTTTTTACTCTCAAAACGCACGCAAAATTCCGGTCCGATTGTCATTTGTCGATCTTTAGCAGCTGACGATTCTGACGCGTAATCTTACTATGGGATACTGTGTTACCTAGTAACATGGATTGTAGAAAATACTCAGGCAGAAATATTTGAAATATTTTCATTTTTTAATGCTAAAACTAGCTAAATTATGTTCAATACCCTTGAATTTTTTTTTGACTTTATAACAATTACAAATACCGTGGTTTTATATGGTCAAAATAATTTAAAATTGATCCAGTAGTTCATGAGATTGCCCCCTATAATGTCACAAATTTACTTACTTTACTTCTTTATAATATTATTATAGATTAGCTCTATTAAAACAGGTTTTCTTAGGGCATATTATAACACTTGTCGCGGGGTCATTGATCTCTTAACGCTACGGTTTAAAGGTTCATTGACCTTCATGGCGCGATTTTACTGTAAGATGTGCTAATGAAGTTGACTCTCATATGAAAAATTATTCTTCTAGCATATTTTTGATTATTTTAAGACTTGTAGAGGGTTTAAACAATGTTAGAAAAGAAAACTTAAAATGTATGTGAATGACAGTTTTGTTAGACAAGTAATGTCACTTTGACTTGTCAGTTCAATACATTTGAGCGATTCGTCAGTGTTAGCGTGAGGAGAAATGTAATTTTTGTACCGTGCCACAATGCATGGATAAACGAGTTACCATATAATTATTTAACATTTTGCGCGACGTGTGGCGATTAAGATTTTCGCGTAGGACAAGAATTTCTGCGATCTACAGATGCTTGTTTTGATTCTGGCTGTCTTTGTACATGTGTATTAAATGCTGACCTATTAGAAACGGTCAATTTTAATGTTATTTAGTGCGCTTGTCCAGTCTGAGAATCAGCTGAAACTTATTTTTTGTAAATGATATGTATGACCCAACCCTAAATGTTTTCCTTTTAGAAGCTGTAATAGGCTAGTGGTAAGACCACAGGACTACCAAGTCAAGGGTCTCGTTCAATCCCCATTGCGCGCAACAACTTTTAAATGTTGTGCGCGCTTTAGGAATAAATATCACAGCTTCCATGTTTCAGAAGGCATGTAAAAATGTGGGTCTTCCGCCTGATCTCTCTCCGGTCGTGTCCGATTGTCGTCCCATCGGGCTATGAGAGTAAAGGAACAGAGAGCGCACCTGTGTAGCTAGCGTAGCTAGCTGGTGTCATAGTAACACTAGCCACCGTGCCCAAAATCGTTTCGGACATAATTATTACTCTTTCACTCTCAAAGTATGATGAAAAATTGATCAATTTTGATGAAATTTCATAAGGAAATGGCTGACACCCTGAATTAACACATACTACTTTATAACCGCCAGCATCAGAAGAGGAAAGTTTTTGACGATGGGACGACATTAGACAGCATCTGAAAGAGTGATAAACATCCAAACATCCATCCATACTTATCACTTTTAAATAGAATTTACTAAACCAATTCGCTGAGCTAATATAAAAACATGAATACCGTAACTCACAACCACTTTCAACGAACAAAATTCCTCGCTTTTATTACTCTACAAAGAAAATTCTAATTTATAAGTACTTACAATAAAAATCTACATTCACATGTGACTCGATTCTCTTGACCTCTGACATTGCTTGACGTTACACCACGCAACTACGCGACGTCACATACACGAATATATTATTCATTATAGGATTCTTGTAGGCGATGATACGCGGAATTTGTAAGAAAAATAGAGTAGTTTGAACACAAATTTTAAACATCAAACGGGTCTTATTCGCGATGTAATTCGATACGTCTTTTTTCCCAACGTTTCGGCAGGATTGCACCGACCGTACTATACCATTTTTGTTCAGGCGCTTTCCGCCCAAAACCCGCAAAAAAAAAATATTCTTCAACAATAGCGCAAAGACATTTAGTCTCAAATTAAGTATAATAACCATACATATTGTAAATAAATTACACCCAGACACAGAGCAAATGATTTGTTCTGGGTGAGAATCGAACCATTACCAATCGAACACTAACCATTAGACCAATTACGGGCCAGTTGATGTAGAAAATGAAGAAGAAAAACAATATTCTGTTTCCCTTGTAATTAATTCAGCAATTAATATTAATGGTACTACTAAGATTAACGAGACATTTAAACGGGAACAATGTAGTTATTAAATACGTGTGAAACACCGTTACGTAGTATTATAAAAAAACATTTATCATTTCATTTGTTTTAATATGAGTAAAATCATTTGTACGTCGCTTTTGTGAGGTACAGATACAAATAGCTTTATTTTTTTAGGGCAAGTCTTGATTTATAAGAAACTAGCTGATGCTCGCGACTTCGCCTGCGCGAATGTTAGTTAAAGCTGCAAAATTGCCATCCAGCTAAGTCCATAGCAAATTTAAGCGTAAAAGAGTAACAAACGTACATGCATACTTACAAAATTTTTCCTTGATCAATATTTGTAGGGTTTAAAACTAGTTAGTAGTAGTAGTAACTTGAGTTATGATAACGCAATTATTACAAATACAACCGGTCTGTTTAAGCATGTTGTATAAAAAAAGAGATCTTTACACTTTTTGTCCTTTAAACTCCCACATTCAAGAATTATTTTTTTATCAATTTTCATTTAAGTTACCTTAAAAACGTTAGAAAATGTATACTATGCACGGGATAGGCACAATTACATAATAATAATTAGTCATTGAAATGACAAACTTATTAATAGTTACTTTGCGTGTTATAACTATAATTACGACTCAACAAGGTACCACCACTTGAGATTCTAATAAGGCGATTTGAGTGTCTGCATTGACTCATTGAAAACTGCTATTTAAAGTTAAATAATAATATTAGTTAATAACATTGACTACGAAATTAAAGTCTACAATCTCTGTTTACCCGACTGTGTTAGGTGGTACTGCTTTTGAAGATTTAAAAACTAGAGACTTTGACCCACACAAAAGAATTTAAGGCATGCTATGCGTACACACATACATACACACTTTCGAAAATCATAATTCTCCTTCTGGCACAGTCGGGTAAAAATGCAAGCATAGCACGTGGGGATATGTCGGATTCGTACCGACTAGAAACACTTCGGTTCCGTCCTTATATTTTCGGAGCCGCGGGATCTCTTTCCCAGGGACAGTGCGACTTTACCTTACCTACAACTAACATACAAACCACTGCATAGTTTAGAACAAATTCGCTTCCCGCTGTATATCAGCATTGCACTCGTGCGAAGCCGGGGTGTGTCGCTTTACAATAAAATTGATAACGTTCAAAGAGAATTCTCAAGTCTATTTGATATTCTTACGATAAGTGACACACAGCCATTCAAGAACATCACTTAGATAAGTGTAGTTCTAGGTATTAGATTTGTAAATTACATACATAGAGCGTTTTCGATTATAAAGGATCTTAAAATTTACCCTCGGAATGAATACACAATCTACAGCAATGGATATTACAGCTATATACATATAACTAAAACCTATAGACAAGTTACATGTTACATATCTTCGACGGTTAACGCTGACGAATCGATCAAATGTATTGAATTGACATGTCAAAATCATCACTTGTCAAAAAGAACTGTCATTCTTATACATTTGAACTTTTCTGTCCGTTTTACATTCTAATGCGATTTAATATTGTCTAAGCTTTTTGACCTTTAATTAATCGTCTGTAAATGGCCTAATACTCAAATATTCGTGTTAAATCTATTCTGTATAGAGGCAGTGTTTTATACATATGTATAAACGTGTTAAAATGTATATTACGTGAGTGCCACTGTTTGGTAAACTTTGCTACCAAAAATACTTGTGCTAGCGAAAACTAACAATTTTCGCTTCTGCAAAAAATTTAAAACAAATCTTTTTTTTTTCTATAAGGAAAAGTTTCTTAAACCAAAAACTAAAAATTGAACACCAATAATTTCCGAATAAGTACTTGTTAAGATAACATTATTACAAATTGGCATTGCGTCATTTCGTTACGTAGAAACCATGACTCCAATTCTTTATTAAAACCTTTGTAGCGTCATTATATTTTTGTCTATTCATTTATAAATTGAAAGAAAACATGGAGAAGGAGTAGAAAGGCCTTTGCCCAGCTGTGGGACATTTCTGACTACTAAAAACATTCAATTACAAAATAAATGCGTAACTTTTGTAATCGCAAGCAAAATACGTAAATACGTTCATTCAAATTTTGATTTGTTGTTGCCTAACTTTATTTTATTTTCGTATAAAATGTGGCTTTGCGGTTCTATGTACGGATTTGTATGTACGAAGGCCAAGTTCGAAGTTATACGTACTTTCTTAATTATTCTAAGACACTACCGACAAACCTGTACTTCAAATATTGGAATCTGAAATCGCCAATCCGCAGTGAGCTAGCGTGGTGATCAAATGTTCAAACTTTCCCTATGTGAGATAACCGGTGCTCAGCCGTAAGCAAGTCTTTAAGAGTCCAGCCTTGTGGGGATTAATAAGACTGGACATTATGGGATTTTTACCTCACTAAAACCACCCCGTTGGTCATCATTCGCACAAAATGAGGGTCTCTGTTACCTCTTAGAAAGCATAACCCAGAAACCCTCGCAGGTTTTATGTTATTTGAAAGTCAGTCTTTTTATTTATTTTTTGCTCGTTAGTGTCCCCACTGCAGGACAAAGGCCTCCCTTCCCTCCTTCCACCTATCCCGGTCTATGGCTAACTGGGGCTAGTTTTGTGCAAATGAATCGAGCTTAACCCGCCATCTCATCCTGCGTCTACCGCGAGGTCTCTTTACTTACCGCGAGGTGGTTGTTTTTGCCCTGAACTCATTTGGCATCCGGCAGATGTGGGCCGCTCAATTCCATTTAAGCTTGGCAACCATTTGCCCTACGTCAGCTATTTGGGTTTACCTAATGTCACGATAAAATACGATACTTTTCACAAGTACTTATTTTATTATTTATTTTACTCTTCACTTCCTACTCTAGGCTTATAGACCTTGAATCAATTATAGTTTTCTTGTCAACGTTTTTGAATTGTTTGACTTGACTTTGACTTGCCTAAGCGATTAATAAGTTTATATTTTTTTCGAGTTCATGGTTTTCTATTATGTTTTAATTCATTTGCGACATAACTATGTATACATTGTAGTAAAAAAGAGGTTCAGTTCTTTACAATCCAAATCAATATTTAAAGAGTTAATGTAAAGATTAAATATGTAATTTTAATGCGGTTCTTTATAGGAAATACATTTCTATTTTTAACAGACTTCAAAAAGGAGGAGGTTTTTCAACCCGACCGTATATTTTATGTTAGTTCACGGATAACTTCGCCGTTTATGAACCGTACAGGAAAGGTTTGAGCATTGATCACCATACTAGCTCACTGCGGATTGATCATTCCCCTGCCCTTATCACAATTATTATTTGGAGTCGGCGCAGCATGTCAGCTTCCACACGTTCCTATCTGACGTCATCCCGCAAGTAACACTCTTTGCAGCCATATCATCTTTCACACAATCCATCCATCGTTTCTTTGGTTGTCCTCTTCCTCTATATATCCACACGCAGTGTCATAATTATTCTAAGCCTGTTATTCAAACATAACTAAGCGCAAATTATAATATTAACATTATAAAGTAAAAATAAAGACTTGTGAGTCTTATTGACAGTGCAGAGGTCAAGTTGAAGGTCTTATTACGTCACATCGTCCGACTCTCTATAGCGTGTCATGAGATAAATTGTGTATCTTTGTAATTGCAATGTGTTTTTTGATTGCGCTGTAAGATTCCTGGGGTAATGGCTAATCATATCTATAAAATACCCGTGTCATAATGTTACTTACCGTATTCCTCCAAAACGGCTGAGACGATTCTCTTGAAATTTTGTATATGCATTCAGTAGGTCTGAGAATCGGCTACTGTCTTTTTTTCATACCTATTTACAGCTTAACAGCTAGCTAATTATATGTTGGTCTACTTTCAACTGCTTTGTTGATTACTTGCTGCTGCCCGCGACTTCGTTCCCGCAGTCGGTTATAGCTGCAAGCTATTTTTTTTGTTAATCCACAACTTTCACGCAACACCATCGGGTCTGAAACTAAGTAGAGCTCCTATTATGAGAGCTATACAACTGATAATCATAGTTATGTACTTCTAAAAACATACATATTATAGATAAATTACACCCAGACACGTGGCCGTGCTCATCACACAAACATTTGTCCTGGGTGAGAATCCAGCCCACGACCTCTGGTATAGCAGTCAGGGCCACTAGCCTAATAATATCTTAAATACCGTTATTGTGCCTAAAAATTACAAACTCTCCGCTAATAAGTAGGATTTTAAGTTATTTTCGATACAATTTCAATTTCAACGACTTTTATTCAGAATTCCTGCTATATTCAACCTTAGATCTTAATGCAAGCAAAATACATCCTAATTTTTTTAACGTAAGGGTTCACTTTCACATAACCCTATTCTACCATACCATACAACGTTCTTTGATATTCGAAATTCATCTCTATTGCTGAGAAGATACAAATTAAATTTGATTACTTAACTCATATCACGAGTTCCTGTTTGCTTTGTAAAAGTCATCTTTATACATTTAGAAATAAGAGTGTTTTTTGACTGTAGTTTAAAAAACAGTCTAATCAGATTAAACCATGGCCAAGATCAATGCTATTTATATTCGTAACTGTGTTCTGTAATTATTATGTATGCTTTTATGTTATTCGGATCTCAAGTTTAAGGTTATATAAGTAAAGATTATAATTATAGATGACTAGCTATTGCCCGCGAATAAGCTCGCGTGAATTTCTGATATAGCTGCAAAAATAGTACTATCCTTCGTCACAGTCGGGTTTAAAACTAATGTGATAATCCTCTTAAATGGGGTTATAATAATATATGACTAGTTGTTGCCTGCGACTAAGCCCGCGCGGATGTTTGATAGCTGCAAAATGTTACCATCTTTTTGACGCAGTCAGAACGGTGGCGGTGACGCGATCCAAAGTGTCAGCTTACTCCATACCACTAAATACTTTTCTCCATATTTTATCAAAAGTCTCCTATAATGATTAATTGCTATCACAATTTGTGTCAGCTAACTCCATACTACTAAATACTTTTCTCCATATTTTATCAAAAGTCTCCTATAATGATTAATTGCTATCACAATTTGTGTCAGCTAACTCCATACTACTAAATACTTTTCTCCATATTTTATCAAAAGTCTCCTATAATGATTAATTGCTATCACAATTTGTGTCAGCTAACTCCATACTACTAAATACTTTTCTCCATATTTTATCAAAAGTCTCCTATAATGATTAATTGCTATCACAATTTGTGTCACCTAACTCCATACTACTAAATACTTTTCTCCATATTTTGTCAAAAGTCTCCTATAATGATTAACTGCTATCACAAACGACATTTAAGTAGAACTCTTCCTATGTTTTGCTCTTTTTGTCACTGATAAGTAAAATGTAGAGATAAATAATGTCTGGACGGATTTCGGGTACGGCGGTTAGTGTTACTATGACAGCTACGCAAGACATATTATAGTGCACAATCGTGTGCTAACACAGATGCACTCTCTGTTCCTTTATCTCATAGCCCCATGGGACGGCAATACGACACGACCGGAGAGAAATCAGGCGTAGGACCCACATTTTTTCGTGCCTTCCGTCTTCCGAAACACGGAAGCTGTGATATTTATTTCTAAAATGCGCTTAACATTTGAAAAGTCGAACTCGAGACCTTCGACTGGGCATTACTGCGGTTTTACCACTAGACTATCACAGTTCACTGAGATAAATAGACTTAAGTAACTATTGTGAGACGGATTCGTTATTATTAATTAGTACGATGTATTCACGCGTATGTATCGGGATAGCACGACTAGTTTCGGACCCAACCGGAGTCCTTAATCACGAACAGACACGGTGGGCTTAGAAAAATCTCGTTTCTAAATACGGCTGTTACAATTATTGGTATATCTTTATAGATATTCCTATTTTACTTAATTGCACAAACACGTATAAATTTCATCATCTTATTAAAAAGCCTGATTCACGGCAATTTGTCATATGATAAAATTAATTCGTACAAAGAAAAAAGTCTAAAAAGGTTTTATGTACCTTTGTAAGCCTGTTGTTAATTACTGCATTTGTGTAAACCCTGATGGGTAATACATTTTAGATGTTTTAAACTTAAATCTGGGAATACGTACGAGGCTTAAAATTTAGCTCCAATTTAAGTATATCAAAATCGATCAGTGCTTATCATTACGTGCGCTTTCATCACCGTAGAATGATGCAATAGGTCTGTCGACCTAGGCAACGTTACACCGCATCAGAATTAAAATAATATAAAATTTGAAACGTATGGAAATGACATTCCTTTTAGACTAGTGACGGGCATAATCTGTAGAAAACTTACATTTCTCCGAGCGCTAACGCTAACGAATCGCTCAAATGTATCGAACTGACAAGACAAAGACATATACGTCACTTTTTGAAAAAGACTATTAATCCAGGCCTACATATGTATTAATCCAGGGTTCAATCCAGGGTGTTAACTAACTCCATACCAATTTCATTAAAATTGCTCCACCCGTTTGAGCGTGAAATAGTTACAAACTTTCGCGTTTCTTATATTAGTAGGATATCTTATATCTTGACTTTAATACAGATTATTATCGCCATTATCATCAGACTTGTTTATCCCACTGCTGGGCAAAAGCCTCCCTTTATTTACGCCAGTCTCTTACATCACACTATCGTTAGATATTACTCATTTAGAATTAATGAGTAATTTACCTACTAGGTGTAAAGCTTGCAACCCAAACAGTAGATTTAAAGTAATCCATATTGCATTATCAATGTATTATAAATATTATAATCCGATTAGCAGTTTAATGTGAACGAGTCATTCTATTTTTGATATGAGTCGCTAGTTCCCGCGATTTCGTCCGCGTCGAATTTAATTTAATAAATTTAGAAACATTTAATTCAGTGAATAAACTAATTATAGTTTATTAACCGAATTAAATCATCCTTCAATTGAAGATCAGCAGGAATAAACAGACAGACAGATAATAACTGTAAAAAAAGAATTAATTTATTATCCATTAATAAAATTATTGGATGTTGATATTGAGAAGCATTGGAAATCCAAATAATTCCAGTACTGTAACTCGGGAAGAATTAAAGAAACGAAATGTTGACATAAGTTATTAACGCTTAGAAAATTACCTAGTTATGCATAATATACATTGTCTTATTTAGCAACCGTACTTAAATAAAATTAATATCTTATCCGTCTAAGACCTCGAATGAAGGTCAACAACCTTCTCAAATCGCGCTATTACTAGCACTAATCAGTCTGTAATGTGTCAGCAATTTCCGAGATACCGCCCTCAGACAAACAGACGCCGGTGTCATTAGATATTTATAGATACTGTATATATTACAGTTTGAACACGTTTTTAGACTTTGCACCTTGTTATAATGTGTTGAATAAATATTACCTTGAGGAATTAGCAATCTTTGCTTTAATGTTTGAAGTTCAAAAGATAAAAAAGTATTTATTATTCATATTTTGCGGCCAAGGAAAATATGGATGGATTGTATAAGGAATGAATGAAAAAAGGAGTAAATGATTATGTGACGTCTGATAGGGAAGAATGGAAGAAAAAAACGTGTTGCGCTGACCCCAAGTAAAGTGGAGATAAAGGCAGGAAGATGATGATGATTTTGTGGTCCACTGCTGGGAAACGGTCCCCATTTGGCTTTAGACTGTCCTGACCTGAGCTTACTCCACAATAAATCTTTAAGAAGAGGTCTATATCTATACTAATATTATAAAGCTGAAGAGTTTGTTTGTTTGTTTGTTTGTTTGTTTGAACGCGCTAATCTCAGAAAGTACTGGTTCGAATCGAAAAATTCTTTTTGTGTTGAATAGACCATTTATCGAGGAAGGCTTTAGGCTATATAATATCACGTTGCAACTATTAGGAGCGAAGAAATAATGGAAAATGTGTAAAAAAATGGGGAAAATTGTTCATCCTTAAGGGCTTCCGAAGCGTGCGCTGCGAAAACGGTTCAAGATACACACCATATATGTATGTAAGAATTATTCCTATTAAAATGATCTAAAAAAATGTCTGCGACAGTATATGTCTATCTTTTAAGATTATCTCACTAGAACCGTTTTTATGGTAATCAAATTCGATCGAAATTAATGCATCAACGCACAGCCCAAACTACTGGACGGATCGGGCTGAAATTTAGCATGCAGGTAGATGTTATGACGTAGGTATCCGCTAAGAAAGGATTTTGATAAATTCTACCCCCAAGGGGATAAAATAGGGGATGAAATTTTTTATGAAACTTTGTCAAAATTAAACCGATCGGGCTGAGACTTTACATGCACATAGGTACTATAACGTAGGCATCCGCTAAGAAAGATTTTGATAAATTCCACACATAAGGGGATGAAATAGGGGATGTTTGTAGAGATCTTCTTAGATTTTTGACTAGCCATGACTATAAACAAGTCTCAGGGGCAAACTCTCAATTTTGCGGGTATTGACTTGAGAGAACATTGCTTCTTTCATGGGCAGTTCTATGTTGCTTGCTCACGAGTAAGTTCTCCCAGTAGCTTGATAGGTTTAGCGCCAAATGACAAATTAGTTAAGAATATTGTGTACAAGGAAGTTTTGTAGGCCCTAATTTTTACACTAACTTGCTAAACAATAATACTTCTTAACGCGTGCGAAGCCGCGGGCAAAAGCTAGTACATAATATAAATACGGTTTAATTTCGTTATTTATTATTATGCTAACCTCAGCTTCGCAATACTTATGTATTATACTTAGGATAAACCTTCCTCTTGAAACATTCTATCTATTAAGAAAATCACATCGAAACTCATTACAGTTATGAAGACCTAAGCATACATAGGGACAGACAGCGGGAAGCGACTTTGTTTTATACTATTTAGTGATTCGTTTTATTACTATCACCCGTAGGCAACAAGATAATCTCGCTTTATTTCCTGTAAAGTTTGAAAATTCCGATATGGCAAAAAACGACGAAGTATTCGCGAACAAACGTAAAAATAACAGAATAGGGAAACCTCCTTTTTAAAGTCGGTTAATAATGACAAGCAACGCTAAATATGACACAATAATTATTCATTTGTCTTTCTTTTAGTACAAGAATTTCCAAAATCGCTTCAGAGTTTAATAACCTACATCATAAACTCAAACTTTACCTCTTAAAAGCATGCTATTGCAAAAACCGGCGGTCCCTACCTCAGCTGATCGCATGACGTGTGCGCAAGCGCCGGTGCGATCGGAACACTCGATCGTACCACATCGGGCGGACCAATCACGACTCGACTCGATGACGGCCGCCCAATTACTGGCCGTCTTTAAACGTTAAGCGACGAGAGTCGACTAGCGTTCTAAATACGAAAATTTTTATTATTTTTCTGTTTCGCTTTTTTTTTTATTTGGATGCTTGTCTTTTAGTATTTTTTTTGTATGTAGTTTAAGGTCTTGTCTTCTATTTGTATGTAAATTAATTCGTTTATGTTATTTTTAAATTTTCTGTTAGATATATGGTTAATTTTGTTGGATTAAGGAAATAAAGTAATATTTACTTACTACTTAGTCGGTAAAGCGTTTTTCCTTTTAATGGTTTTTGCTTCTTTATAAGTTTTTCTAAGACATTTCTTATTAGGTATATTCTATATTAAACTATTTGATAAGTTGTGTTCTTTCAATAGACCGCGAACTGTACAAATATGTAGGTTTTAGGTTTTACTCAGATAAGACTTCATAAGACTCATTTCATAAAATTAACCGAAAATAGAAGACGGTAAAGAATCTATAATAATAATGTCCGGACCGATTTTGACCACGGCGATTAGTGTTACTATGACACCAGCCAGCTACGCGGGACATATTATAGTGCACAAGCGTGTGCTAACACAGGTGCATCCTCTTTTCCTTTACTCTCATAGCTGGATTGGGCGGCAATCTAACACGACCGGAGAAAGATCAGGCGCAGGACCCACATTTTAACGTTCCTTCCGAAACACGGAAGCTGTGATAATTTTTTTCTAATACGCATGCAACATTCGAAAAGTCGGTGCGTGCTTCGGGATCGAACACGAAACGTTTGACTTCCATACCATTTCCTTGCGGTCTTACCACTAGGCATAACTTAAAAAAAATCTATACTAATATTATAAAGAGGTAGAGTTTGTGACCTGAAAATATAGTCATCGGAACCGATTTTAGAAATTCTCTTATTAATAGAGATATTTGCATTGTTATTATTAATAGCCGTTAGTGCCCCACTGTAGGGCAAAGGCCTCCCTTCCCTCCTTCCACCTATCAAGGCATATAGCTAACTGGAGCCAGTTTTGTGTAAATGAATCGACCTCATCCCGCCATCTCCTCCTGAGTCTACCGCGAGGTCTCCTTCCGTTATTTGCCACCCTATGTGTTCTTAATTTTTGCCCAGAACTCATTTGGCATACGGCAAATGTGGTCCGCCCAATTCCATTTAAGCTTGGCAGCCATTTGCCCTACGTCGGCTATTTGGGTTTTTGACCGCAGAACCGAGTTTCTATATGTAATAAAAAAAAACTATAGACTAAACCATGTTTTCTCTTTGCCCACAGCTATCACCCTCATCCCTATGTCGACAGGCACACGAACACAGTAACAGTCAAGCAAACAAAGAAACATGTCGTCTAAAGCTATATACGAGGCGACCGGCAAGGACCTTATTAACAGGTAAATATTATTTGTATCTCTTTTAATTCACAGGATTACTTTCAAGGGAAAAACCCGGTCGTTTTTAAAGGCTTACAAGGAGACAGGTCAGGATTTTGTCCTTGGTGGACATTCTTGGTGGTTGACCTCTTCACAGAATTCCGCAAATGCTTGAAGGAATACTGTGATTAGCCTGTTGGTCTAGTGGTTAGTCGCCCTGACTGCTATATCGGAGATAATGGGTTCGATTCCCACCCAGAAAAAAATCTTTTTTACGGTGACCACGATCATTCGTTCTGTGTCTGGTTGTAATTTATCTATAATGTGTATGTATTTAGAAATATACAAGTATGTTCATCATTTGTCCAGTACTCATAACACATACCTCTTTAGTATGCTTCATTTAAGACTAGAATTTAAGGCTTTGAGTAAATTTGAAGGCGTTGAAGAATATTTATTTATAATGATAGAAGACGTAGTAGAATGACCCCCCGTTCAAATTTCTCCATCGCAGTATGTATTAAAACAATTATTTATTTCGTTTCAGGCACATAGCCCCCGGTACAGCGTTGGTGCCGTGCCGCTATGCCACTTTCGAGCAGGGAACAGTCTGGGAGGATGAGCTCGGCAAAAACCCTTGGCTGGCGAAAGAGGTAAGCGTTTACAATGTGATCAATAGTAGAGTGGTTTTTGAGAAAGGTAATAAAAAGTGCTTGCCAAATGATAAAAGTGTGTCATATACACACTTAGCAAGATTTTGATAAATAGTTTTAATTCAAACTTGAGACAAAATCGAAAAATCGGTTTGAGTGAAAAATAAGTTACGAATACAAAATCCATAATTTTTCTTAAAAAGAAATTAGTATTTTGGTAATTTTAAAAATATATAATAAATAGACATCATGAATACAATATAGAAGTTATTTGGTATAAATAAGGCGTGACACGATACGATGGCGAAAATGTAACTCTCGGGCATTGACCTCGGTAGATTATTTGGTTAAGCGTCTGGTGCGTTTAGTCAGGAGTCGTTACTTCAAGTCCTAATTCGTTTTATTTTGAAGATATCAAAATTATACGATTGTACTTGACGTATAAGAAGTGCTTCTTATACGTCAAGTACAATCGTATAATTTAGGTAACGTAGGATATTTTTTTAATTTAATTAATAATATTTTCAAATTTATTGTTTTGAAAACTTGATTGTGGTCTAAACTTAGTTAAATATAAATAACCAGCAACCTGCCCTAGCTTTGCACGGGTGCTGTTGTCTATACTAATATTATAAAGAGGTAAAATTTGTAAGTTTGTATGTAGGGGGTAATCTCTGGAACTAATGATCCAATCCTAAAAATGTTTTCACTGGTAGAAAGCTACATTATTCCTGAGTGCTATAGGCTATAAATTATTTTTATAACATGTATATTAACCGAGATATCACAAGTTTTGTCTAGCAAGTCGGAGAAAAATTGCTCATAAAACAGAAACACATGCATGCGCTGCCTAAACAGTTGCTTAAAATTGAAAACAATGTATGGCAATCTGATTTGTCTTAATGATTTCTACAAAAAAGTCCGCGACACCATATCTCTATCTTTTATATTTTACCTTTTATACGTCTTTTAACGTAAAAAAAAAAATCGGCTTACTTACTTTGGTTGATTATTTAAGCAATAAAATATTAATTACTAGCTGGGCCCGCGACTCCGTCCGCGTGGAATTCGGAAGATAACATTATTTCATATTAATGACTAGATGGCGTTAGTAGTTAGTAGTTTTAAAAATAGTTAGTAATTTAAAAAAAAAAGTTATCAGCTTATCCTGAAAGTAGGTACCTAGAATGCTTTTCTTGATATTGTTAAAATTCGAAAAGTTTATTCGTTCTGTTGTTATTGTTGTTCTGTGTTGAAAAATATTTGTTCGTTATTAAGATTTGGTGTTGTTGAAGTTTTGTTTTTGCGTATAAAAATAAAGTTGAATTGAGCACCCCCTCTTTTTATTAAAGTCGCTTAAAAAGTACTATGTAGTTAATATGAAACAATGATATTTTCCAAATTCCACGCGGACGGAGTCGCGGGCACAGCTATGTATAATAACTTAAGATGATCCGCTGGTGAAACCGCGGGTGACAGCTAGTATTACACATAACAACTCTTCTCTTAAAACATGATATGTATTAAAAAAACCTCATCAAAATTCATTACATAGTTTTAAAGATCTAAGCATACATAGAGACAGACAAACAGCTGGAAGCGACTTTGTTTTATACTATGTATTAACTTTACCACTCTAAAAACGACCTTTCTTTATCAATATATTACTAAAGAGGTTTCTTATCTCTTATCAACGATTAAATAATAGGTGAATTGGGTCGTTGACCTCCTTTCAACATGCATAGATAGGACAGATTTTAAAGATAAGGGGGTTTTTGTGACTATCTGTCTAGCGCGGCTTTTTTGTTTTGTTCCGATTCAACCGATTTACTTAATTTGTTGGCTTGATTTTAATAATTATTTTTAACAAATAATTGCAAAGCTTTTTATTATTGTTGTCCGCTAGCTGTCATTAAAATTGTTTCTATCTTTGGAGATTACTGAGATTAAGCGGAATAAGTAAAATTTGGTTTTCTGTTTGTGCATGTAATTAAAATAACAACCAAATAAACATTTTTATATTTATTTAATTGATATTTGTGTGAGTTAAAGCTTGCATTTTTTAGTTCCATGTATGTCTGTTCTTTGTTTTGGAAAATTCGATTTCTGAAATATACATATACATACATTTTTTTAATTGTTTATTCATCATTATTTGCATCCCATGATAAACATCTCCCTTCCAGTCTTCCACGTTCTTTCCGTCTATTACTATTTTCTATCAAAGTTCAAATTTACCCTGTATCTGACACGTTTCTCTGTCTGATTGACCCTGTTTTTTTTACACTTATCCAGCGCAAATAACCTTCCATTCTCTCTCTACCAAAACATTTCTTTCAAACTTCAAATTTAACTCTACTTAAATTTCTTTCAGCAACTCGTAGTAAAACCTGATCAGCTGATCAAACGTCGCGGCAAGCTAGGCTTGGTCGGCGTGAACAAGACCGCGGCGGAAGTGAGGCGGTGGCTGAGCGAGCATGTTGGCAAGGAGCAGCAAGTCGGTGCCGCGCTCGGCAAGCTCAGGCACTTCATTGTCGAGCCGTTCGTCAAGCATGACGCTGTGAGTAATACCTTGTATCTATAGAACTAGCTTTTAGCTGATTGCAACGAACTTGAGCCTTTTCGGCGTGAAAGATTAGCAAAGTTTGGCAAAGAGCAGCAAGCCGAGCCCTTCTTTAAGCAAGATGCTGTGAGTAATTGTAAGTATAGGTATAACTTTTAATTAGCTATCAGCTTGTCACGGCGAGTTTGGGCCTTGTCGGCGTGAATGAGTCCGCGGCGGTTGTTTGGCGGTGGTTCGGCGATGGCGAGCGAGCATGTCGGCAAAGATCTGCAAGTCTAAGTTTGTAAGTATGGGTGGATGGATGTTTGTTACTCTTTCAACTGAAACTGCTGGAGCATTTTTGACGAAATTTGGTAAAGAATTAGCTAACACTCTGGAATAACACTTGACCTTCTGAACTGACGGCATCAGAGTGAGGTGTAAAGATATTCGACGACGAAGTAATAATTTTCTTTTTTACCTTTCGCAGAGTGAAGAAATGTACCTGAACATAATGTCGGGCCGTCGCTCCGACACGATCCTGTTCCACCACCAGGGCGGCGTTGACGTCGGCGATGTCGATGCGCTCGCGCTCAGGCTAGAGGTAACCCATCCGTTTCTGTGCCGCGGTGACGGGTTGCTTGCTTTTATATCGAATTGTTTTTCTAGAATTTCTCCAATATAATTTTCATGTAACTTATTCGGTGTCCTACTTACTGCATATTTGATTCTCGATAAAAGTAAAAAAAAATTAGAGAAAATATTGTTATTCTTCTTTTTTCTTCTCTTTTACTCTTTTTAATAGTATTTCTCTCTCTAGGTTCCCGTAGACTCTTTCCCGTCGGGCGAAGATGTTGAAAGAGTTCTATTAAAGAACATCAAATCTGCTCCGATGAAAAGGTAATTAACTTATAATAATATTAATGTATTTTTATTTCTTAATTTATATTCCACTACTTATTTCCTGCGGACTAGCCCACCTTAATTCAGTTATTATAATTTATACTCTACTGGTTCTTACCTACGGACTCGCCATGCTTAATTCAGTTTTAGCATCTATAAGACCAATATTATCCGATGCGCTGCTGTTTTTGCGTATTAAAAAAAAATAAGTAAATTGTGGTCAACGCCATATCTAAGACTTAGAGATTTTAAAATCAAGTCGGTGTTAGCAAATTGTAACATTAGCCACTAGATGTCGCACACGTCACTAAGACGTGACACGATACGATGAACAAATTCAAACTGTCGTACATTGACCTCGGTAGCTTAGTTGGTAAAGCGACTGGCGAGTTTAAATTATTTCATCATATTATTTGTGTATAATTGTAAAAAGGATGTGATGTCCATGTTCAAACAAAACGTATAGTCATTCGCCTATTGGGACCACTGGTGCGAACTTTAGTAATAATAATAATATTCCACGACTTTTACATAACGCCTCATCAGTGATTCATCAGCTGTCTGATTACCATAACACAAGCTCTGCTTAGCTTGGGATCAGATGGCCGTGTGTGAATATTCTCCTAAGATATTTATTAAGATATTTATTTATTATGAAGATTGTTGTTTACGTATGTTTTTTTTCCTTTACAGACTCCTAACAACTTTCATATTAGCTCTCTACCGCGTATACGTGGACTTATACTTCACATATATGGAGATCAACCCAATAGTAGTCACCAACGAGAGGATCTACCTTCTCGACTTGGCCGCCAAACTAGACCAGACCGCGGACTTTATCTGCGCTAAGAATTGGGGGGAGATTCACTTCCCTCCGCCCTTTGGACGTGACGCGTATCCTGAGGAAGCTCATATAGCGGATTTGGACGCGAAGAGTGGGGCTAGTTTGAAGGTGAGATTGAGATTTTAGAACGTTTTTTAGGGGTTTTTGATACATTGCAGGGAAAATGCTTCGGGTGTCTACAAAAACACCTTAGTCGCCGTAGATTTTAGGTGTTTTTGGGCTATTGTTATGCAAATACCTAGAGTGTCGATACCTTTTGGATTTAGTCGCCATACTAGACCAGACAACGGACTTTATCTGCACTAAGAATTGGGGGGAGATTCACTTCCCTCCGCCCTTCGGACGTGACGCGTATCCTGAGGAAGCTCATATAGCGGATTTGGACGCGAAGAGTGGGGCTAGTTTGAAGGTGAGATTGAGAGTTTAGGACGTATTTTAGCTGTTTTTGGCACATTATAGGGAAAATGCTTTAGGTGTCTACCTATTGGATTAAGTCGTCAAACTAGACCAGACACCGGACTTATATTAATATATCATTTATGCGGAATATAATAATATTATATGTGATCTTACTTGTGCTAATTTCTCTACTAGGCGCAATTTTCTCCTCCTAATATTGATGATGGTGATTAAATTCAGTTGGTGATAAAACAGTTTGTACTGTTTTGTGAGACACTTTCTTACCTCATAAAAATAATACGTACCTTTTATAACTTTTTTTTCCCTTAGCCTATACATACATATATAAACGTCACGCCTCTTTCCCTTGGGGGTAGGCAGAGATCACATCTTTCCATTTACATTTTTTCCTTAGCCTATATTGTCCCAATACTGGACAAAGCATACATTTTTATACCTTTTTTTTGCCCACAGCTAACAGTCCTCAACAAGTCTGGCCGTATATGGACGATGGTGGCCGGCGGCGGTGCGTCAGTAGTATACACGGACACTATCTGCGAGTTAGGCGGCGCGGCCGAGCTCGCCAACTACGGGGAGTACTCGGGCGCGCCCACTGAGAGCCAGACCGCGGACTATGCTAAGACTATATTCAGTCTTATGTGTAGGGAGAAGCATGCTAATGGCAAGGTGAGATACAAAAAATGTGAAAAAAAATTGTGTGTTTGCCCACTGCTGGGACGCTGGGCTAAGATGTTCGTAGGGAAAAAAAATCAATAATAAATATTAGAATAGAATAGAATTTCACTTCTCAAAAAAGTGGTACAGTATACCAATTTTGATAAAAGTAACAATAAACAGTAAATAACTTAAACAATATTAACTATGTAAAATATAATAAATTTCGTGAACGATAAGGACTCTAGTTTTCGCCATAGATGCTTTAAGAATTTTAACAAGTATGATGTATTAATTTGAACTTGCGGTCAGTGACTTCAATGGATATTAGGTTAACTAATAAAAACTAAAACGAGCATTGCTTTGGTATTACTTTTTGGTACGTTTTATTACTGAACAGATCTCGCATTTTCTCTGAAAAAGAGAAGCCATTTTCCACTTCTTTTTTATAGTGTTGAGTGTTATATATTCTTACTTATATCCTTCTCTAACAGGTTCTTATCATCGGCGGCGGTATAGCAAACTTCACGAACGTCGCTGATACATTCCGCGGTATTATCACCGCGATAGAGACCTACAAGGACGCCCTCATACAGTACAACATCACCATCTTCGTGCGGAGAGGAGGGCCCAACTATCAGGAGGGACTGAGGTAGGCTTAGTAATGATTAGAGTAGAATAGAGACCTACAAGGACGCCCTCATACAGTACAACATCACCATCTTCGTGCGGAGAGGAGGGCCCAACTATCAGGAGGGACTGAGGTAGGCTTAGTAATGATTAGAGTAGAATAGAGACCTACAAGGACGCCCTCATACAGTACAACATCACCATCTTCGTGCGGAGAGGAGGGCCCAACTATCAGGAGGGACTGAGGTAGGCTTAGTAATGATTAGAGTAGAATAGAGACCTACAAGGACGCCCTCATACAGTACAACATCACCATCTTCGTGCGGAGAGGAGGGCCCAACTATCAGGAGGGACTGAGGTAGGCTTAGTAATGATTAGAGTAGAATAGAGACCTACAAGGACGCCCTCATACAGTACAACATCACCATCTTCGTGCGGAGAGGAGGGCCCAACTATCAGGAGGGACTGAGGTAGGCTTAGTAATGATTAGAGTAGAATAGAGACCTACAAGGACGCCCTCATACAGTACAACATCACCATCTTCGTGCGGAGAGGAGGGCCCAACTATCAGGAGGGACTGAGGTAGGCTTAGTAATGATTAGAGTAGAATAGAGACCTACAAGGACGCCCTCATACAGTACAACATCACCATCTTCGTGCGGAGAGGAGGGCCCAACTATCAGGAGGGACTGAGGTAGGCTTAGTAATGATTAGAGTAGAATAGAGACCTACAAGGACGCCCTCATACAGTACAACATCACCATCTTCGTGCGGAGAGGAGGGCCCAACTATCAGGAGGGACTGAGGTAGGCTTAGTAATGATTAGAGTAGAATAGAGACCTACAAGGACGCCCTCATACAGTACAACATCACCATCTTCGTGCGGAGAGGAGGGCCCAACTATCAGGAGGGACTGAGGTAGGCTTAGTAATGATTAGAGTAGAATAGAGACCTACAAGGACGCCCTCATACAGTACAACATCACCATCTTCGTGCGGAGAGGAGGGCCCAACTATCAGGAGGGACTGAGGTAGGCTTAGTAATGATTAGAGTAGAATAGAGACCTACAAGGACGCCCTCATACAGTACAACATCACCATCTTCGTGCGGAGAGGAGGGCCCAACTATCAGGAGGGACTGAGGTAGGCTTAGTAATGATTAGAGTAGAATAGAGACCTACAAGGACGCCCTCATACAGTACAACATCACCATCTTCGTGCGGAGAGGAGGGCCCAACTATCAGGAGGGACTGAGGTAGGCTTAGTAATGATTAGAGTAGAATAGAGACCTACAAGGACGCCCTCATACAGTACAACATCACCATCTTCGTGCGGAGAGGAGGGCCCAACTATCAGGAGGGACTGAGGTAGGCTTAGTAATGATTAGAGTAGAATAGAGACCTACAAGGACGCCCTCATACAGTACAACATCACCATCTTCGTGCGGAGAGGAGGGCCCAACTATCAGGAGGGACTGAGGTAGGCTTAGTAATGATTAGAGTAGAATAGAGACCTACAAGGACGCCCTCATACAGTACAACATCACCATCTTCGTGCGGAGAGGAGGGCCCAACTATCAGGAGGGACTGAGGTAGGCTTAGTAATGATTAGAGTAGAATAGAGACCTACAAGGACGCCCTCATACAGTACAACATCACCATCTTCGTGCGGAGAGGAGGGCCCAACTATCAGGAGGGACTGAGGTAGGCTTAGTAATGATTAGAGTAGAATAGAGACCTACAAGGACGCCCTCATACAGTACAACATCACCATCTTCGTGCGGAGAGGAGGGCCCAACTATCAGGAGGGACTGAGGTAGGCTTAGTAATGATTAGAGTAGAATAGAGACCTACAAGGACGCCCTCATACAGTACAACATCACCATCTTCGTGCGGAGAGGAGGGCCCAACTATCAGGAGGGACTGAGGTAATAGAAATAACTAGAAATAGCTCGTATTAGATATAACAAAAAAAGTTTTTTCTGTGTGAGAATCGTACCCCACGACCTCTAGTTTAGCAAGATCGCTAACTACTATGCCAACTGGCCAGTTTATTATTCGTCACACAATTTCGTTCCTGGATGGGAACGGATCTGTGTAACTGACGTAATGACGGATGACTGAAGTAAGCGCACCAATGTCCCACAGCTGGGCTGTGGAAAAGACTACCCACTGTTTCAATTGTCTCTCAAGAAACCACAAATAGTCAATGTGGCATTGAATTGACGTATTTTTTTTTTATTAACTGCAACAGTGTTGTTGTGCACATGCAAATGACCCGATTACGCAAAGTGCCAGGTATTGAATTCCTTAGTGCGAGTGTGTTTTTACGGAAAAAAATATTATGATATTACCCAAAACAATTCAATTTTTTTATTTGGAATATGTAACTAATATATCGTATATTATCTTTACAGACAAATGCGTGAAGTAGGCCACCGTCTCCGTATTCCCCTGTACGTATTCGGGCCCGAGTCCAACATGACCGCTATCGTTGGCCTCGCCCTAGGCCAGTCCCCCATACCGAAGGAACACCAGTTGGACTACGCGCCTAAACAGCTGCCGAAACCTCAGGCCGCTGTGAGTTATATACTATTTGTTTATTAATTTATTCCTTAAATTCAAGGCAACTAGGGTCAATAGAAAATACAATACTTATATTATTCTAGAAACTGGGGGTTATACAGTAACCCTTTGTTTCTGGAAGGCTAATCAATTTGATCTGCTGTTAAATCAAATGATCACGACTCTGATTGGTGGACCATAAAACTTACAACTAGCTACTTGATGAACAGCGTTCAAGAAACCAGGTTTTAAATACATATTCACTAATACTTGCATGTACATCACCGAAAATTTAAACATTCGAATTCGAAGTTAGAGAAAATTGTACTATTGGTCATTAACCCCAGTATATATGTGACCTTTCGGTCAGTGTTTGATTGGACCCGAAACTAGTCCTGCTAAAAAATTTACTATTGGTCACTAACCCCAGTAAAACCTAAGTATGTGACCTTTCGGTCAGTGTTTGGTTGATCCAAAACTATTCCCGCTATGTATAAGTATGAACCTAAAATATGTAAGAACTAACTTATAATAATTTTTTTTTCTCTCTTTCTACCAGCCAAAACCGAAACTCGACATTCCTGAACTAAACCACAAGCTCTTGGACTTAGTGTGCTCGCAGGCGCCGACGCGCAAAGACCTCGGCCAGGGCGTCGTCACCACCATGTCGCTATTCTCGGATAGGACTAAGGCCATCATATGGGGCATGCAGAATAGGGCTATACAGGTGAATATGGACTGTTTAAAATGTTATTTGTGTAATATAGGTAAGTTTAGAAGATGTTGTTAAATGAAATTGTATTTCAACATAATCACCTACCTATTACCTCAAGAAACAGTTGCCTATTCATCAGAAGAGTTCTTTTAATTTTTGAAATATTGACTGATAAGTATGTTTATCAGTTGTCTAGTTCTCATAATACAAGCTCAGCTTAGTTTGAGACTAGGCTGCGTTGTGTGAAATGTTTATTTAACTTTTGAAATCCACTATATACTATATACCTATGTTTGATGTAAATATATTTAATATAAATAGTATTTTTTTAACTGCACAGATAGCCGAGTGGTATAGGTCACTACGCCAATTACACCTGTGCGCGACGTGTCGCGGGTTCGATCCCCGCGTCCGACAAGGATTTATGCGTTCCAGAAATAGTTGTTTTAAGTCTGGGTGTGTTTGTGCATGTGAATTGAATGTCTGTGAAACCACCCGTGACACAAAGATTAAATTCCTTAATGCCAGAGTCTTTTTTTTTATTAAATGAAAAAAATTGTATTTGACAGGGAATGTTAGATTTCGACTACATCTGCAGGCGGACGGAGCCGTCGGTTGTAGCTATAGTGTACCCGTTCACGGCTGATCACAAGCAGAAATACTACTTCGGAAACAAAGAAGTGTTTATTCCCGGTGAGTATTATACTGTTATATATAGCCTGTAGTATCCCACTGCTGGGCAAATGTTGGCCTTCATTGCTTTCAGTCCCAGTCCCTTGATTCTGCTAACAGGGATGAAGACAGCTAATCCGGCAGATTTCCTACTGCCCCAATCGATAAATAAAACGTCTATGTGGGAAATAGAGAAGGGCTGTTTTTAGGGTTTGCCCGACAGTTATTCGATTTTTTCTCACCTTTTAAACCTTCCCTAGGCCTCCACGAACAATTCAAGACCAAGATGAGATAAATCCGTTCAGCCGTTCTCGAGCTTTAGCGAGACTAACGAACAGCAATTGATTTTTATATATAAGATATAGCTGATAGATGGAATGTTTCAAGAGGAACTCCTTCCTTGAAAAGCTAAGGTTGCTAGTTGAACTATATGCTAACAAATGTCTGTCTGTCCCAGTGTTCTCTGACATGGACGTGGCTATGCGTAAGCACCAGGAGGCGACTGTGCTCGTCAACTTCGCCTCGCTCCGGTCCGCATATGACAGTACTATGCAGGTAATATATATATGTTTTATTGTTAATTGTATATTTTATTTTTATTTTATAAGGTTTTTTTTTTTGTTAGGACTAAGTTTTTTGGCTTTTTTATTGTGTATTTACCTAATCATACAACTTTTGTTTGTTAGGAACTCGTTTTTTTAGTTTTTTTATTGTGTATAAGTAAATAGAGAATGGTACGTTAATTTTATTAATGAATAAGTAATATGGGCCTGTTGGTCTAGTGGAATGTTTTTGTGGGTTCCATCCCCACACAAGACTAATGTTTGTGTGATAAACGCGATCATTTGTTCTGTGTCTCGGTGTAATTTATTTATAAAATGTGTGTATTTAAAAATATATAACCATGTTTATCAGTTGTCTAGTACTCATAACACAAGTTACTCTCGTACGAGAGATTATTTATTATACCTCGTATATTGAGATTAGATGGCGCTGTGGGAATGTTGAATATTAAAAAAAATCTAATGGCTAATTAATGTTATCCCATATAATGTGTTGCATACCGCACAGCTGTAGACATTTATTTCTTAGAAACAGCCGTGTTAAACTACTGTATATACTTATGTTCTATTTATACTGTACTTATATTTATTTATTTATTTTATTTTAAAGAAAGCTTACAGACTCATTACACAAATTATTTAACAATGTACATAAGGATATTTGCTAATTACAAGCTTCCACATGTATATATTTAGTTTAGATTTATATAAAAAAATGACTTACAAATAACGAACACTTGCACAGTTAAACAAAATTAAAAAAATTAAAATAACATAAAAGTGGGAAGTAGGAGTTTGGGTACATTTCTGCTGGAAGTACAGGTAGAAATGACTCCCTTTAAAATATTCCCTATTCAAAATATTTCTAATTTTTTGTGCGCTGGTACAGAATAGATCCAGGTGTAATGGCAATTTATTAAAAGCTGTAATACTGTGTAATAATATTAACTTGTATGCTTCTCCAGGCCATGCAGCACCCTCAGATCAACACCGTGGTGATCATCGCTGAGGGTATTCCCGAGAACATGACGCGGAAGATCATCAAACTGGCTGACACGAGAGGCGTGAGTATATACTGTATAATTTATTCTATACTAGCTGTTGCCCGCGACTTTTCCCGCGTGAATGGCGGTTGAAGCTGCAAAAACATTGTCCGTCTCTGACGCAGTCGGATAATGAATGGATGAACCTTGGATAATGAAACCAACCTTAATAAATGGATAGATGGATGGATGGATTTACCTGACACCCTGGATTAACACATAGGTTGCTTTTAACCGACCGCATGAAAGAGGGGAATGTTTTTGCAGCTATAAACGACATTTTGACGAAGTCACATATATGTACAACTTTGTCTTGAAACATTGTACATACATAAATAAAAACCTGCACCATTCTTAGGCATACTAAATTTATATACGAGATTTCAAGATAATCTGTCTAGCCGTTTCGAATGAGTACGGTAACTAACATTGTGACATGGGAATTTTATTTATAGTTTATAGTTTTATTTTATTTATTTTGCTCAAATATTTATACGCCGGAAACCGCAGAATATTGTAGAACAAATTTTTCTATAACAAGTTTCTTGTATCATATTCCTACAAATCTAATATATAAAATTCTCGTGTCACAGTTTTCGTTGCCATACTCCTCCGAAACGGCTGAACCGATTCTCTTAAAATTTTGTATATGCATTTAGTAGGTTTGAGAATCGGCCAACATCTATATTTCATCCCTATTTTTTTCTTTAGCGAACGAAGTCGCGGGCAGCAGCTAATACAGATATATTATACTATTCTTATACATTTATGAGATGTATTATGATTGTCTCCAGGTAAACGTGATCGGCCCAGCCACAGTGGGCGGCATCAAACCCGGCTGCTTTAAGATCGGCAACACCGCCGGCATGATCGACAACATTATTGACAGCAAGCTATACAGGCCGGGCAGGTAAGACAACCATCCTTCTTTATTTGTCGGTAAAGCGAGGAAATACTGAATATTGAAGGGTGGGCGATGGGGTGCTGTCTATTATAATTTTGACGTTCAAAAAGTTCTACATTCTAATTTTATTTGAATAAATTACTTTTGTGCCGCGAATACAAATTGACCAAAGTAAAGTCTATGGAACTTACGTGTGACGTCACTCTTTCGCATAAATTTGCCGAATTTATTACGTCACAAACCTCTTCTTATAAACTTTAAATCAGCTCATTTTTGTAAATTGTTATTATTTAGTTTACATTAAGTAAAAAAATACGTGTCTAATATTTTCTAATCATCTATCTTATGGACTAATTAGATTTTTATTTTTTGTACCCTATCATCATTCTTACTTAAGCTACGTTTATAATTCTGCTGGGGCTGCGGGATGTTCGTGAGAGTTACCGCTCGCCCGGCACTCAAAGGGCTCCAGGAGGAACATAGTGGGTCTTAGTCAGTAACAGTCTGACACTCCCTCCCGCTGCACCCACAGCGGGCGGGATAATTTGATTTGAAAACGACGAAAAAAAAAGAGCTGCTTTTATAATTGGGTATTTAACTAAAAATATCTAATTAGTCCGTCAGATAGATTTCCGAAAAATATTAGATACGTACAGAAAATTAAGATGTTACCGTAAGTTGAAATCTCGTGTGACGTCACATACAAGTCACTTTTTACTGTCAAGTGACGTCGATATCCCCCCACTTCCACACTTTTCACCACCTTTGTTGCGTTGTATCTTCGTATTTTTTTATTGACTCGAATTTCAAATCGCCTATTATTTGTTATTATACAAATCTACATCTATCTCTTTCTTTCCCACAGTGTGGCCTATGTGTCTCGCTCTGGCGGTATGTCCAACGAACTAAACAACATAATCTCAAAGGAAGCCGACGGTGTGTGCGAAGGCGTTGCTATTGGAGGCGATAGATACCCCGGGACTACGTTCATAGACCATTTGTTGAGGTGAGATACTATTAAATAGGTTATCTGACATGCCTGTTGGTCTAGTGGTTGGTGGCCCTGACTGCTATAACTGAGGTCGTAGGTTCGATCCCCACTCAGGACAAATGTTTGTGTGATGAGCATGATTTTTTGTGCTGTCTGGGTGTGATTTATCTATAGTATGTATGTATTTAGAAGTATGTTTATTAGTTGTCTAGTACTCATAATACAAGCTCTGCTTAGTTTGAGACTAGATGGTGTTGTGTGAATGTTGAGGGATAATTATTCAGTTTTTAGGGTTCCGTACCCGAAGGGTAAAACTGGACCTTATTACTAAGCTTCCGCTGTCTGTCTCTAAGCTGTAACCGTGATAGCTAGAAAGCTGAAATTTTCACAAATTATATAAAAAATACGGATCCCCATACAATAAACATAATTTACTCTATCAGAACTTCGAGTGCAATACTGATGTATTAGAAACATTCTCTCTTAGAACAAAATAGCATCAAAATTCATTGCGCAGTTTTAAAGATCTAAACATACATAGAGACAGCGGGAAGCGACTTTGTTTTACACTATTTATTGACAATAATTTGACGGGCCTGTTGGTCTAGTGGTTAGTGACCCTGACTGCTAAGCCGGAGGTCGTGGTTTCGATTCCCACCCAGGACAAATGTTTGTGTGATGAGCACGATCATTTGTTCTGTGTCTGGGTGTAATTTATCTATAATATGTATGTATTTAGAAATATATAAGTATGTTTATCAGTTGTCTAGTACTCATAACACAAGTTACTGTCGTATACTTAATTTGAGACTAGATGGCGTTGTGTGAATGTTGAGGAATATTTATTTATAATAATATCTAAATTTTCTACTTTTCAGATACGAAACCGACCCTAACATTAAGATGTTAGTTCTTTTGGGAGAAGTGGGTGGTGTGGAAGAATACCACGTGTGTCGCGCCGTACGGGACGGACTTATCAAGAAACCTATAGTCGCATGGTGTATTGGAACTTGTTCTGGTGAGCATATTGTTGAGCTACACGGATAGACGAGTGGTATAGGTCACCACGCCAATTACCACTGCGAAAGCACGATATACTTCACTCGGAAAGCACGATAGTCTTAAGACTATCCATTTTACAACTTTTTCAATTCTAGTTTCCTCGCCCACTGCGGCGAGGGCGTTGAGAAAATCGCGTCTTTAGTTCAAATTCAAATCATTTATTCTGCAAATAGGATAAATTTGATGACTTTTACATGTCAACTTCCTAAATATAAGCTCGCTGGAATCGACATTTCCTAACTGGCTACCCTGAGAAGAAACGTCGAAACAAACTCAGGGGTCATCGCCTCTTTTAAAGTCCAGACAAGTGTTTCCACATTGAGTAAACAATATGCAGGATCTAGACTGGCCTTTAGACGAAAGAGCCAGATCGATCTGAGGAAGCCTGTGCCAACAGGCGGCACGCAAGCCCCGAATAGCTCATGCAGCTCAACCATTTTTGAGGGAGCTAGGGAGTTCTTAGTTCTCCTTAAGACTATCGTGCTTAGTTGTCAAACGTTTTTATTATTTATTACCACTGTCTGTAGGACGCGGCTTATCAGAGTAAAAAAAGTTGCAGGGATGAAGTCATTTTTTTCCAGCTGTGAGATTTTACAAAAGCTTGGTTATTTTTTAAATTACGATTACAATGCTTTAATTTATACATACATACATAAACGTCACGCCTCTTTCCCTTGGGGGTAGGCAGAGATCACATCTTTCCATTTGCTACGATCCTGGCATACCACTTTAGCTTCATCCACACTCATCAGTCGCCTCATACACGCCCGTCGGTTTAGGGTATAACGAACATTTTTGTTTTATATCACAATTTCGTATATTATATACAATACATGTTATCCACAGACATGTTCACATCGGAAGTACAGTTCGGCCACGCGGGTTCGCTCGCGGGCTCGGCGATGGAGAAGGCGGTCGCTAAGAACGCGGCGCTCAGAGCGTACGGCGCTGAAGTACCGGACAGCTTCGACGCACTGGGAGTGTCTGTTAATAAGGTATGTTGGGATATATGACATATACATATATACTAGCTGCAGCCCGCGACTTCCTTCGCGAAAAAAAAATAGGGATGAATAAGAGATATGTAGTAGCTGATTCTCAGACCTAATGAATGCATAAAAAACAAGGTGTGTTGTGATATACAAAAATGTCTCCTGACCGATTTCTACGGCGGCTAGTGTTACTATGACACCAGCGTGCACAAGCGTGTGCGCAATCCTACTAATATTATAAATGTGAAAGTTTTTAAGAATGTTTGTTACTCTTTCACGCTCAAACCACTAGAGCAATTTTAATGAAATTTGGTATGGAGTTAGCTGACACCCTGTATTAACACATAGGCTACTTTTTAACCGACTGCTTCAGACAGGGATGATGTTTTTGTAGCTATAACCAACATTCATAAAGTCTTTGCTTTATTTTAATAATATAATAATTCATATTATAGATAAATTACACCAAGACACAAATTATTAACTACAGTCCGTACTTCTATCAATAGGTGTACCAGAAACTGGTGAAGGAAGGCAAGATCATCGTGAAAGAGGAGGTGGATCCTCCCAAAGTACCTATGGACTATGACTGGGCGAGGGTAAGTTTAAACATTAATTGTTACTAGCCCAAATCGCACTGTTGGCAATTTGTATGGCACTTGATATGACTGCTACATATTGTAGCGTATTGTAGCCCTTTTTTAAACCTGGTGGACTTTAGGTTAAACCAACCGGTCCAAGAGAAACCAAAGAATTGCAAGAAGCGAGATTTTGTGCAATCCTATTATATTAATATATCTGATTTCATCCGCTCCGTAGCCTAGCTCCGGTCTGAGGGAAAAGCTTTGGCTTACAGGAGTTAATATTTTTAAACTTTCGCGTCTTGTCCACATATTTGAGACAGCAAACGGATCTTATTCGCAATGTAATTCGATATTATACGATACTAGTAGCCCAACTACTCACACACCACGTACTATTACACGTTGTAGTGCATGCTATATATCAGAGATGGCGCTTTATGTCAAAGACGATTTTCTCTTGCTTTCCTGCTTTTCTCTTTAAGAAAAAACTTGAATTTTCAATCTGTCTTTCAGAAACTGGGCATCATCAGGAAACCAGCCGCCTTCATCAGTACGATCTGCGACGAGCGCGGCAACGAGCTCTCCTACTGCGGGGTCCCCATCAGCCAGGTCTTGGAGAGGAACCTCGGCGTGGGGGGAACCATCAGCTTGTTATGGTGAGTCCCACGCCCACGCCCACTGCTGGCCTTCATCAGTACGATCTGCGACGAGCGCGGCAACGAGCTCTCCTACTGCGGGGTCCCCATCAGCCAGGTCTTGGAGAGGAACCTCGGCGTGGGGGGGAACCATCAGCTTGTTATGGTGAGTCCCACGCCCACGCCCACTGCTGGCCTTCATCAGTACGATCTGCGACGAGCGCGGCAACGAGCTCTCCTACTGCGGGGTCCCCATCAGCCAGGTCTTGGAGAGGAACCTCGGCGTGGGGGGAACCATCAGCTTGTTATGGTGAGTCCCACGCCCACGCCCACTGCTGGCCTTCATCAGTACGATCTGCGACGAGCGCGGCAACGAGCTCTCCTACTGCGGGGTCCCCATCAGCCAGGTCTTGGAGAGGAACCTCGGCGTGGGGGGAACCATCAGCTTGTTATGGTGAGTCCCACGCCCACGCCCACTGCTGGCCTTCATCAGTACGATCTGCGACGAGCGCGGCAACGAGCTCTCCTACTGCGGGGTCCCCATCAGCCAGGTCTTGGAGAGGAACCTCGGCGTGGGGGGAACCATCAGCTTGTTATGGTGAGTCCCACGCCCACGCCCACTGCTGGCCTTCATCAGTACGATCTGCGACGAGCGCGGCAACGAGCTCTCCTACTGCGGGGTTCCCATCAGCCAGGTCTTGGAGAGGAACCTCGGCGTGGGGGGAACCATCAGCTTGTTATGGTGAGTCCCACGCCCACGCCCACTGCTGGCCTTCATCAGTACGATCTGCGACGAGCGCGGCAACGAGCTCTCCTACTGCGGGGTCCCCATCAGCCAGGTCTTGGAGAGGAACCTCGGCGTGGGGGGAACCATCAGCTTGTTATGGTGAGTCCCACGCCCACGCCCACTGCTGGCCTTCATCAGTACGATCTGCGACGAGCGCGGCAACGAGCTCTCCTACTGCGGGGTCCCCATCAGCCAGGTCTTGGAGAGGAACCTCGGCGTGGGGGGAACCATCAGCTTGTTATGGTGAGTCCCACGCCCACGCCCACTGCTGGCCTTCATCAGTACGATCTGCGACGAGCGCGGCAACGAGCTCTCCTACTGCGGGGTCCCCATCAGCCAGGTCTTGGAGAGGAACCTCGGCGTGGGGGGGAACCATCAGCTTGTTATGGTGAGTCCCACGCCCACGCCCACTGCTGGCCTTCATCAGTACGATCTGCGACGAGCGCGGCAACGAGCTCTCCTACTGCGGGGTTCCCATCAGCCAGGTCTTGGAGAGGAACCTCGGCGTGGGGGGAACCATCAGCTTGTTATGGTGAGTCCCACGCCCACGCCCACTGCTGGCCTTCATCAGTACGATCTGCGACGAGCGCGGCAACGAGCTCTCCTACTGCGGGGTCCCCATCAGCCAGGTCTTGGAGAGGAACCTCGGCGTGGGGGGAACCATCAGCTTGTTATGGTGAGTCCCACGCCCACGCCCACTGCTGGCCTTCATCAGTACGATCTGCGACGAGCGCGGCAACGAGCTCTCCTACTGCGGGGTCCCCATCAGCCAGGTCTTGGAGAGGAACCTCGGCGTGGGGGGAACCATCAGCTTGTTATGGTGAGTCCCACGCCCACGCCCACTGCTGGCCTTCATCAGTACGATCTGCGACGAGCGCGGCAACGAGCTCTCCTACTGCGGGGTTCCCATCAGCCAGGTCTTGGAGAGGAACCTCGGCGTGGGGGGAACCATCAGCTTGTTATGGTGAGTCCCACGCCCACGCCCACTGCTGGCCTTCATCAGTACGATCTGCGACGAGCGCGGCAACGAGCTCTCCTACTGCGGGGTCCCCATCAGCCAGGTCTTGGAGAGGAACCTCGGCGTGGGGGGAACCATCAGCTTGTTATGGTGAGTCCCACGCCCACGCCCACTGCTGGCCTTCATCAGTACGATCTGCGACGAGCGCGGCAACGAGCTCTCCTACTGCGGGGTCCCCATCAGCCAGGTCTTGGAGAGGAACCTCGGCGTGGGGGGAACCATCAGCTTGTTATGGTGAGTCCCACGCCCACGCCCACTGCTGGCCTTCATCAGTACGATCTGCGACGAGCGCGGCAACGAGCTCTCCTACTGCGGGGTCCCCATCAGCCAGGTCTTGGAGAGGAACCTCGGCGTGGGGGGAACCATCAGCTTGTTATGGTGAGTCCCACGCCCACGCCCACTGCTGGCCTTCATCAGTACGATCTGCGACGAGCGCGGCAACGAGCTCTCCTACTGCGGGGTTCCCATCAGCCAGGTCTTGGAGAGGAACCTCGGCGTGGGGGGAACCATCAGCTTGTTATGGTGAGTCCCACGCCCACGGCCACTGCTGGCCTTCATCAGTACGATCTGCGACGAGCGCGGCAACGAGCTCTCCTACTGCGGGGTCCCCATCAGCCAGGTCTTGGAGAGGAACCTCGGCGTGGGGGGAACCATCAGCTTGTTATGGTGAGTCCCATGCCCACGCCCACGCCCACTGCTGGCCTTCATCAGTACGATCTGCGACGAGCGCGGCAACGAGCTCTCCTACTGCGGACTTGTGACTAGTGTGTTATTCAAACACTCATTAGACCAACAGGCCAGACGAATAACTTTTTATCGATATTTTCGTCAAATCCCTTTACGGATAACCCGACTAGTTTCGGACCCAACCGGAGTCTGTCTGAGGCGAACTGACTCGCTCGCCCGCCGCCGCGTCAGCTCATGATTAAGGACTCCGGTTGGGTCCGAAACTAGTCCCGCTATCCCGATACATACGCGTGAGTAAACCGTTATATCATTTAAGTATGAATCATCCTCACATCATCTTCCTGCCCTTATCCCATTTCACTTGGGGTCGGCGCAACACGTCTTCTAGACATGTTGCTTAAAGTTTTGGCTATGGTTTTATAGTCGGCCGCCTGCCTGACACTAACCCTCTTTGGGAATGCGATTGTTGGTTGTTTACCCGCCACCATTCGGGTGACCCAAGGTGCTTGGTACAGTGCACTGGGTCTTAAGGTCCATTAGTCGCTTTTTACGACACCCAGTGGAGGATATGGGGTGGTGCTATTCTTTATATCCGGACACCACACGGAATATGAATCATCCTCACGAAAGTTATTATAAAAATATATTTTTATGTCCAGGTTCCAACGCGAGCTCCCGGAGTGGGCGTCCCGTTTCTTCGAGCTCGTCCTCATAGTGACGGCGGACCACGGGCCGGCCGTGTCGGGCGCGCACAACACTATGGTCACCGCTAGGGCGGGGAAAGACCTCATCTCCTCCGTCGTCAGCGGATTGTTGACTATCGTGAGTATATTATATACTACTTATAGGAAATAATTGCTTTTGTAGATGTTAATCTGTGTAAAAAAAACAGATATGATAATTTATAAAACAAGCTATAATACTAGATGTTGACCGATTCTTAGACCTACTAAATACACATATAAAATTTGGTAAAATATCGGTCCAGCCGTTTCGGAGGAGTACGGGAGTTTTTTTTGCACATATGTAGATTAAATTTAATAAATTACTATTTCCACCCTCTTCCTCCTAAATTTTTAGGTGCCCGAAAGAGTTACTACTGATCTTAATTTGTTATTTTTTTACCATCTCTGTAACACATAGAATGCAAAAAATAATTGAGTATTGATATTACATATTGAGTATCATCATGCTATAAAAAAATATAATAAAAATGTTTATTTCATCAACTTCTGTATAGTGGACATTTTGATTCACCTTTTAAGCAAAAAGATAAAGAATTTACTTATATTCATACTCTATATTTGTCCTAGGGCGATCGTTTCGGCGGCGCATTAGACAGGGCTGCGGCAGACTTCTGCGCGGCCTACGACCGCGGCCAGCACCCGCAGGAGTTCGTCAACGACAAGAGGGCGAAGGGCGAGCTTATCATGGGTATCGGACACAGGTGAGAGCTGAAAAACATAGGCATATGTAAACTAAGTCACATCGTCATCATCATTCCACTGCCCTCATCTTAATATTATTATTTATTTGCCTGACTAGCTGACACGGCAGACTTCGTAGTGCCCCAACAATAAATAAAAAAAAAGTCGCACCTTTTAAACCTTCCCTAGGCCTCCACGAACAATTCAAGACCAAGATGAGATAAATCCGTTCAGCCGTTCTCGAGCTTTAGCGAGACTAACGAACAGCAATTGATTTTTATATATGAGACTAGCTGACTCGGCAGACTTCGTACTGCCCCAACGATAAATAAAAAAAAAGTCACACCTTTTAAACCTTCCCTAGGCCTCCACGAACAATTCAAGACCAAGATGAGATAAATCGGTTCAGCCGTTCTCGAGTTTTAGCAAGACTAACACGAACAGCAATTGATTTTTATATATAAGACTAGCTGACTCGGCAGACTTCGTACTGCCCCAACGATAAATAAAAAAAAAAATCTCACCTTTTAAACCTTCCCTAGACCTCCACGAACATTTCAAGACCAAGATAAGATAAATCCGTTCAGCCGTTCTCGAGTTTTAGCGAGACTAACACAAACAGCAATTGTTGATTTTTATATATAAGATATAGATAAAGCACAGAGGGAACTGTGATAGCCTAGTGGCAAGATCATAGGACTGCCAAGTCAAAGGTCTCGAGTTCGATCCCCACGGGGCGCACCGACTTTTTAAATTACTCCATAATATCACATTTTGAAACCTAGCAACTAGAGCCAGTAACGTTTCAAAATTGCCTGAAAATTGTTTGATTTTGATAATGTCTGTGTCATTTTTTCACGTGCATATAAATAAATAAGCATCCATTAACAAATTTCACATTACATACAACCCATCACACCTTTTATTATACAGCATAATATTTTAACCATATTTTCGTAACCCAACAGAGTAAAATCAATCAACAACCCAGACTCTCGTGTTCGTGAGCTGAAAGCCTACGTGACGGCGCGCTGGCCCGCCTGGCCGGTCACTCGGTACGCTTTGGACGTCGAAGCTATAACTACACGCAAGAAGCCCAACCTTATCCTCAACGTGGACGGTATAGTGGCCGCCGCCATGGTCGATATGTTCCGGCATTGCCAGCTGTTCACTCAGTAAGTAACATTTTATTAATAAATATTCCACAACTTTCACACAACAAATTCAAATTCAAAGGTTTATTTGCGTAAAAATATGGTATACAAAAGATGTTTCAAAAATAATATAGTACACAGTTCAACATATTTTATCATTATACAATGACATGCAAATATTTTGTGTTACAATTAAACATTCTAAACAATTACAGTGCTTCATCTAATAATAATAACAAACAATTTAATTACAATTACAAACAAATAACAATTCAAATTTCTGTTCTATCAGTATTTTTCTTGTAGGTACTCCTTTAACGCCCTCTATCATCATCATCCCCCTGCCCTTATCCCAATTATTATTTGGGGTCGGCGCAGCATGTCTTCTTCTTCCACACGTTCCTATCTGACGTCATCTCGCAAGTGACACAACGCCATCTAGTCTTAAATAGAATAAATGTTCCGCAACTTTCACACAACGCTATCTAGTCTCAAACTAAGCAGAGCTTGTATTATGAGTACTAGACAAATGATAAACATACTTATATACTTCTAAATACATACATACTATAGATAAATTTCACGCAGACGATAAATGATTGTGTTCATCACACAAAAAATGATATTTTTTATATTGACGGGCCTGTTAGTTTAGTGGTTAGTGGCCCTGACTGCTATACCGGAGGTCGTGGGTTCGATCCCCACCCAGGACAAATGTTTGTGTGATGAGCACGTTGTTCTGTGTCTGGGTGTAATTTATCTATAATAGGTGTGTATTCAGAAATATATTTTTTCGTTTATTATCAGTTGTCTAGTATTCATAACACAAGTTACTCTCGTATACTTCATTTGAGACTAGATGGCGTTGTCGACATATTGAAAAATATTTATTTTTCATAACAATACTACAATATTTAACACATTTCTTTTGTCAATAGGGAGGAAGGTAACAACTACATTCAAATGGGATCGATCAATGCTCTATTCGTGTTAGGCCGGACAATAGGTCTCGTCGGACACTACTTAGACCAGAAGCGCATGAAGCAGCCGCTGTACCGCCACCCGTGGGACGACATCACATACATGTCCCCTCTCAACTAAAGGTCAGAGGTCAGAGGTCACGAGGTCAGGAGGTCGTGGGGAGGGCGGTGGGACGAAATCACAGGAGGAAAGGTCAAAAACAAAATCAAAATGTTCTTTTTTTTTGAGTAGGCCTTCTCAGGCACTTTTGAAATGTTACTGGCTTTAATTGCGCGGTTCCAAAATGTCATTGTTATAGAGTGACAGTCAAGAAATACATTTTTTTTTGGTTGTTAATAATCTGTCAAATTATGTGTGTTTTGTGCTCAAGCAATTAGAGTCGTGAAGATTTAGTTTGATAAAAAAATATGAAAAAAAAAAAATTTTTTTTCGTCCACAGAACTCATTGAAAATATTGTACATTTTGTTAATTTCATTTATTTAATTAATTATTTTTTGCTTGATAATAGAATTTTGAACTCCGCCCTTCCCTGCGTTGGTATAAATATTATAAATAAATAATGTAGTGGGATATTAAGTAAAAATGTTAATACGAGCTGACTCGACACCTCCATTCCATACGTGGATGTAGCCAGGATTTAGTCACATCCGGAAATCCGGACCGGATCTTACGGAATTACAGATTTGAAGACGGATTTTCCAAAAAAAAATATAATAGTAAGATTTATCGATCAAATAGTAACAGATATGGAATTTTAGAATCCGGATCTGCAGATCTGAATACGGTTTTCGGATATACGTAAAGGAAAGTTAAATTTGTTTGACGAATAGTGTATAGTAAAAGTGTAACCTATGTGCAGTGCGTTAAACTAAAAGTCGTAGGTTTGAGTCCTTTCTGAGGTTATTTCTTTTCTATACAATATTTGTTTGAATTCTTTACATTTTTTTTTTGTAATTTCGTATGTACGGATTTTCGGATGTGTATTGATATAGAAGAAAAGAAAACTATATCTTGATTCTGGCTTTGTCTATGCATCTATCATTTATTTATTTTTATGTTCAGGGTTTCGAAGGGTACTTGAGAAGTAGAAAATAATCATAGACAAGTGTCTTGACACTTTAAAGGATCAACTGTTGTAACCCATAGATAAAATTAACATAAAAAAAAAATTACGGATTTCCGGATTTAAATTCGTTTTTTTATTTAATTCTCAAGTACTCAAATCTTAAAATTAAGTACGTTAGATCTGTTGTTAAGCCTATATACAAAGTTTTGCAGTAAATTATAAAAGCTTATGTGACGAATAGCGCTTTCAAACTACATTATAAGTGTAAGATCCGGATCCGAAATCCGAAAAAACGGATCTAGATTTAAAAAAAAATCTGTTGTGTAGTTAAAAGTGCTTTGAAACTTTACAAGGTAAAGTCTATAATTATCGACTGGTAAAAATGAGTTTATTGTCAGACGATAAATGTGCACTTTACCTTACCCAGTAACTGACTTGTGTGATTGATAAATAAATTATAAATACAGTGCTACAAGGATCTTTTGTCACGTGGCCGAAATCGGAACTAATGCCGTCATATATGAAAAACCATCACTTTTGACAGACAGTTGCGTTGATGCTTGTTGCGAATGCACACCAACGCCCTCATGTTAATGTCATCCACGTGCCAAAAGATCCTTTTAGCACTATAAGCTTGGAAATAGATTTGCGACGAATAAAAAAATATGCATTTTTATTATATTTGACTGTAGCGCCATCTATGTTGTGATATACTGAACTAATAATATCCTAAAATATGTTTTAAGATCAGTATATTATAACTTTTATATAGGTATACACATGTTCATTGAAAGTAAATTCATTCGTAGTAATATAATTCTTACAGATTTAAAAACAACGAAACCAAGTAAATAAAAACTCCTTTTTAAAGATAATTAACATATTTCTTAAAAAAAAATAGTTTTTCATACAAATTTCGATGAAAATGTCCTGTTTTGTATGAAAATTTGTTTTTTTTTTAATGAAATATGTTTATTATTATGCACAGAGAGTCTAATATCATGTCTTAAAGTAATATTACGTTTTTCTTTAAATATTAGCTACGAATGAACTTATTACAATACACCCTATCCCGTCATTGCCTAAGCTAAAAATTATATTTTTTTATAAATAAAATAAATCTTGATATATATTTATATATTATAGAAAGCGGTTGTAAGTACATCATAAGTGTTGAATTTGTAATAAAATATAAAATGTATCGAACAAAAATATTTTTGCACTGAAATTGTGGCTGGTGTATAAATAAATGAAAATTTAATTTAAAACTTACTTTTATTTACATAAATACAGTAAAATATTATAATAGTTGGTTAAAACACCTTCTTAAAAAGAGAAAATAAAATACCATGTTTTTTGTCTCTTTCACTCAACTGCGCAAGTCTATAAGAAAGATAAAGATGGCAATAGAATCGTTTACTTACACACCAGTCATTATGATTTAGAATATGCACTGGACCATTTAAAAATAATTATTCAATGTATGTGATTTGAATGTAGATTAAATTGTTAGACAAGATATTACTTACTTGAAATAAATAAAATTTTAATAGGGATAGATTCGGTATTAAAACTAATAAATCTATTTGATCCATCAAGTTACATATTTACAATATTAGACACGTATTTTTAACTTAATCTAAACAATAAAAATACAAATAAAGTGCTTTAAGAACCTTGGAATTATAACGTAGACGTAATCGGAACTAATGCCGTCATATACAAAAAACTATCACTTATGCGTGACGTCACTTTTTCGTATAAATTTTACGAAATACGTCACAAGCTTGCTAAACTTTAAAGCAGCTTATCTTTGTCAATTTTTATTATTCAGATTAAGGTAATACGTGTGTGATTTTTATTAATTATGTATCTGATGGATAAATTAGATTTATACTTTTTGTACCCTGTCATTATAATTATATCCTTATTAAAGATTCCATTGGATGTTATGGCCTAAATAAACCTTGTCTATAGAAAGCACTGTTGTATAGTTGTCACAAATATAAATAGATAAATGTCTACTAAAAATAAAAGATCGACGAATTAAAAAGTCGGTGAAAAATAAAATATACTTGTGTTGAAAAAAAAGTTCATTTTTTATTAATCTGTATCCCATTTTTTTTAATATCATGGCTATTACTGGTCGGAAAAAATAATTGTGGGTTTTTTTTTACAATGAATATATTTGCTTGTTAACGAAACTGGGTTACTGTAGGTATTTTAAGTAAATTGACTAAATAGAATTGTGACAAATATTGTATAAATGAATGTACTGAGTTCAAGCGTAGAATATTTTAACTTCATTGAAAAAAAGATTTAATTGTGAAGACGATAACGTTTAGTTTTGCTTAAACCTAGCAGTTTTAAAATTGTGACCGAACTTAAAATCGTTGAAATTTCAGCTCTACGATGAATAGATAACGTCTATTTTCCCTTGAACTCAGTATATTTATAATTTTTTTGATTGGAGTTAAATTTGAGTGAATTTTAAGTGTCCCTCAATCGCTGTAATAATTTTATAAGTTGTGTTATATTTATTGTTGATCTGCGAAAATGGTTGGTATATGTACATATTTGAAATTCGTCAACTTATTTGTCATTATATTTTTTTATTTACTGTACTTTTTTGGTATTTTATTTCTTTCCCCAGTTCCTTTAATTCGTTGAGAGATATAATAGTACTATTGCACAACATTCCACAACGCTATTCGGTCTAAGTGACTGGACAAGAATGCACGAATAACCGAGCAATATAGTCAAAATATAGGTCACCACACCAATTACCACTATAAGCAACGTGTAGCGGGTTCGATCCCCGTTTAGGTCAAGAATTTATGCGATCCATAAAGACTTATTCTGTGTCTGGGTGTCTTTGTGCATGTGAATTGAATGTCTGTGAAACCCCCCGCGATACTAGGATTAAATTCCTTAGTGCGGGAGTCGTTTTTAAGTTTTTACTCAATTAGGTTACAATGTAGCACTTTTTGAACGTCAAAATGATAATAGCCCCATCCCATCGCCCACCCTTCACCGCTTCCTGTGCTCTCGCTACGGGAGAAGAAACAGCGCAATAAACTCTCTAGCTTCACGCTATCTTTCAATTTACAGTACAATAATATAGCGTCTATATTTAAGTACAATATAAACTAATATAAAAACGTAACCTTTTACTACTGACCACAAGGTCAGCAGACCGACCAGCCACCGCAAGCAGCACCCGTTCACGAGTATGACGCAGGGGTCAGCCATCACCTCCCTCGCCATATTTAAGGGAAGGATGTGACCCGACCCTAGATGCCACCGCAGGCAGTGGCGACTAAGGGAGCATAACGAAACTACTGACTTAATCAATGAATACAAAATAAATATAAGCCCAAACAATGGATCACTGCACAATTGTTAAACGTCCTTTACACGTCGGCCTCCAACAACAATACGAAAGAGCAGCCCTCTGGCTGAAAAACGAGGCCAGTGGAATCCCGCGCTCGGTGCATGAAGTAATGCTATGCACTGCCATGCACCGACACAAAAAACGCGGATGACGTAGCACAGCGGTTCAGGTTTAGTCAGTATAGTCTGACTACACTACCCGCCGGCTCCCCCCGGGGTCGCGGGTGTCCATGAGGATTCCCCGCTTTACCAAAAAAAACAAGGTTTGGTC
>OW796118.1:7124407-7199825 GCA_941860345.1 Chrysodeixis includens | reverse complement strand
AGCAATGCTCGTTTTAGTTATAATTTGTTAGTTAACTTAATATCCATTGAGGTCACTGACCGCGAGTTCAAATTAATCCTTCATATTTGTTAAAATCCTTAGACCATCCATGCCGAACACTAGCACAACTAGAGTCCTTTCTGTTCATGAGACTTATTACATTTTACATACTTAATATTCATTACAGATTTATTTCATTTCTATTTTCTCTACAGATATTTTTGCCAACCAGTGGGACAGCAAACGATATTTTTTTTAATTTTCTTAGTTTTATTTTATTACATTTTACATAATTCATATTTATTATAGTTCAATTTTCCCTACAAACATCTTAGCCCAGCGTCCTAGCAGTGGAACAATTTTTTTTTTATCTCACCTTCCCATTAGCATGCTTCTCCCCTACACATTAGACTGAATATAGTCTTAGCATAGTCCGCGGTCTGGCTCTCAGTGGGCGCGCCCGAGTACTCGCCATAGTTGGCGAGCTCGGCCGCGCCGCCTAACTCGCAGATAGTGTCCTTGTATACTACTGATGCCCACCATCGTCCATATAGAGGGCAAATGATCGTGCTCATCACACAAGCATTAGTTCCGGGTAGGAATCGAACCCACGACCTGCGGTATAGCAGTCAGGGGCACTAACCACTAGGTCTGTCATTACGTTTTACATAGTTAATGTCTATTATAGATTTCTTTTTTCGTTTTTTTTTATTTTACTTACAAATATCTTTGCCCAGCGTCCCACTGTTGGGCAAAATAAAATTATTACTGCCGCTCATCGTATTATACTAGATGGCGCTGTATGTTTGTTACAACAATCTTTTTTTTTTTTCATTTTTAACCGACTTAAAATGGAGGAGGTTTCTCAATTCGACCGTATATATGCTTTTTTAGGATTTTTTTTTTATCTCACCTTGCCATTAGCATGCTTCTCCCTACACATAAGACTGAATATAGTCTTAGCATAGTCCGCGGTCTTGGCTCTCAGTGGGCGCGCCCGAGTACTCGCCATAGTTGGCGAGCTCGGCCGCGCCGCCTAACTCGCAGATAGTGTCCGTGTATACTACTGACGCACCGCCGCCGGCCACCATCGTCCATATACGGCCGGACTTGTTGAGGACTGTTAGCTGTGGACAAAGAAAAAGGTATAAAAACTTATACTTTGACTAGTATTGGGACAATATTGGTTAGAAAAAAACGGTATAGAAGGTACATATTATTTTTATTAGGTAAGAAAGTGTCTACCAGCGAGACTGGTGGAATCGTTCCAAAGATAGGGAGGTGTAAAAACGAAGTGGGGAGGCCTTTGCCCAGCAGTGGGACAATATAGGCTAATAAAAAAAGCGTCTCACAAAATAGTACAAACTGTTTTATCACCATCTGAATTTAATCATCATCATCATCAATATTAGGAGTCTAGTTAGGTCTAGTTAGGCGTCTAAATCCAAAAGGTATAGACACCCAAGGTATTCGCCAAACAATGTGTCAAAAACACCTAAAAAACGTACTAAAATCTACGGCGACTAAGACCAATACGTCGACACCAAGTTATTTGCCTAACAATAGGCCAAAATACGTCCTAAAATCGACATCTCACCTTCAAACTAGCCCCACTCTTCGCGTCTAAATCCGCTATATGAGCTTCCTCAGGGTACGCGTCACGTCCGAAGGGCGGAGGGAAGTGGATCTCCCCCCAATTCTTAGCGCAGATAAAGTCCGTTGTCTGGTCTTGTATGGCGACTAAATCCAAAACGTATCGACACTCTAGGTATTTGCCTGACAATAGGCCTACAAAACGCCTAAAAAACGTACTAAAATCTATGGCGACTAACTCCAGTACTTCGACACCAAGTTATTTACCTAACAACACGCCAAAAACGGCTAAAAAACGTCCTAAAATCTCAATCTTACCTTTAAACTAGCCCCACTCTTCGCGTCCAAATCCGCTATATGAGCTTCCTCAGGGTACGCGTCACGTCCGAAGGGCGGAGGGAAGTGAATCTCCCCCCCAATTCTTAGCGCAGATAAAGTCCGCTGTCTGATCCAGTTTGGCGGCCAAGTCGAGAAGGTAGATCCTCTCGTTGGTGACTACTATCGGGTTGATCTCCATATATGTGAAGTATAAGTCCACGTATACGCGGTAGAGAGCTAAAATGAAGGTTGTTAGGAGTCTGTAAAGGAAAAATACATACGTAAACAACAATCTTAATAATAAATATCTTAGGACAACAACCACACACGGCCATCTGATCCCAAGCTAACCAGAGCTTGTGTTATGGTAATCAGACAGCTGATAAACATAGTTACATATTTCTAAATACATACATATTATAGATAAATCACACCCGGACACAGAACAAATGATCGTGCTCATTACACAAAACATTTATCTTGGGTGAGAATCGAACCCACGACCTCCTGCTTAGCAGTCAGGGTCACTAGCCACTAGACCAACAGGCCCGTCCTACGGGCCCCCAATCTGTCTAATATTCGCAAAGTATTGGGCAATTTTTACATGAATACATACAGTATAGGTAGGTAAATGACTGGCCTGTTGGTCTAGTGGTTAGTGGCCTTGACTGTTATACCAGAGGTCGTGGGTTCGATTCCCATACAGGACAAATGGTTGTGTGGTAAGAATATTAGTATGTTTATCAGTTGTCTAGTACTCATAACACAAGCTCTTAGTTTGAGACTAGATGGCGTTGTGTGAAAGTCGTGGAATATTATTAGTATTACTAAAGTTAGCACCATAATAGGCGAATGACTATACGTTTAGTTTGAACATGGTCCTTTTTACAATTGTACACAAAAAAAATATGATGAAAAAAAATTAAACGCGCCAGTCGCTTTACCAACTAAGCTACCGAGGTCAATGTACGAGAGTTTAAATTTGTTCAACGTATCGTGTCACGTCTTAGTGACGTGTGCGACATCTGGTGGATAATGTTACTATTAACTGACACCGACCAGATTTGAAATTCTCTAATACAAGATGGCGATGACAACAATTTTCTTAATTATTACTTTACGAAGAAACTATAGCGGATCGAATAATATTGGTCTTTTAGAACACTGAATTTAGGTGGGCGAGTCCAAGGGTAAAAACTAGTGGAATATAAATTAAGAAATAAGATAGATTTTTATTATTATAAAAGTTTTCCCTTTACCTTTTCATCGGAGCGGATTTAATGTTCTTTAATAGAACTCTTTCAACATCTTCACCCGACGGGAAAGAGTCTACGGGTACCTAGAAAGGGAAATACTATTAAAAAGAGTAAAGAGAAGAAAATAGAAGAATAATAATGGAGAGAAGATTTTTTTCAACTATCAAGAATCAAATATGCAGTAAGTTGGACACCAAATAAGACATCACATGAAAAATATATTAAAAAAAATACAACGAAAACATTTCGATATTGAAATGATGTTAATACCTTAACATTGTAAGTTTATAAATTAGAAGTAGCTTTTAATTTATCATGCCGATTGAATTCTGCCTTAAAAAAACAACCTGTGAGCTTATTAAATTTACGAATAAACATATCTACCAAGAAGCTACAAAGTTTCACGTAAAAATCTTAAATGTCAAGCAACCCGCTAGTACGGTATAGAAACGGATGGGTTACCTCTAGCCTGAGCGCGAGCGCGTCGACATCGCCGACGTCCACGCCGCCCTGGTGGTGGAACAGGATCGTGTCGGAGCGACGGCCCGACATTATGTTCAGGTACATTTCTTCACTCTGCGAAAGGAAAAAAATGAAAATCATTACTATGTATATTCAAGCAAATTATAATTACTTACAGCGTCTTGTTCACGTCGAGAAGTAGCTTTGCTCCAGACAGAATAGTTCTGTTTCAAGCGAATTAAGATCCAGTTGGTACTTTAGGAACCTGACACTAGCGCGTATTCGTGTAGTGACAAGTGTTGGCACTAAGCTCAATCGAGAAATCCGTTTCTTTTATCTGTTGTTTAGCTCGATTTGGTTTATAGTACCATTTCAGGATCGAATGAAAATCTGGACCAAACCAATTCCGGGAGCATGCTCGCAGTTAATTTTCTTTTTATAAAAAAGAGAGACTTCCGTATTGAGGAATTTAATCCTTATTTCGTGGGGGGTTTCAGACTCAGAATAAGCATCAGTGAATGAAAGTGAATCGCAAAAATTGTTTTCCAACGCGGAGATCAAACCCGCGACACGTCGCGCAGTGGTAATTAGGGTGGTGACCTATACCACTCGGGTATCCGTGGAATTTGCTATACAATACAAGTTATTACTCACAGCGTCATGCTTGACGAAGGGCTCGACTATGAAGTGCCTGAGCTTGCCGAGCGCGGCACCGACTTGCTGCTCTTTGCCGACATGCTCGCTCAGCCACCGCCGTACCTCAGCCGCGGTCTTGTTCACGCCGACCAAGCCTAGCTTGCCGCGACGTTTGATCAACTGATCCGGTTTTACTACGAGTTGCTGTAAGAAATTAAAGTAGGTTTAAATTTGATGATTTTAAACTTTCGCGACTTGTACACTATTTTAGACGATAAACGGGACTTATTCGCGATACAATTCAATATTTCTTTACTCCCAATTATTATATCGCGAATATGTCCCGTTTGTCGTCTAAAAGGTTTAAATTTGAACTTTGAAAGAAATGCTATACAAAGAGGAAAAGAGAATGGAAGGTTATTTGCTCTGTATGAGTAAAAAACACGTTAAATTGGATAAAGAAACTTCAGATTTAAGGTTAATTTTAATAGAAAAAGTAATAGACGGAATGAACGTGGAAGATTGTAAAGGAAGTGTTTGCCAGGGGACATGGATAGTAATGAAAAAATAAATAAAAGTTTATATCTATACACTTAAATCAACACAGAAATCGAGTTTTCCAAAACAGAACAGACATACATAGAACCCAAAATTGCTGGCTTTATCTCACAAAATATCAAATAAATACATATAAAAATGTTATTTTCATCACCACTTCCCAACAAAAATCAAAATTTTGTTTATTCTACTTAATCTCAGTAATTTCCAATATTTCGAAACAATTTAAATGACAGCTAGCGGACTAAAATAACAAAAATCTTTGCAATTATTTGTAAAAAATAATTATTAAAATCAAGCCAAAAAATTAATTAAATCGGTTGAATCGGAACAAAACAAAAAAACCACGTTAGACAGATAGTCATAAAAACCCCCTTATCTTTAAAATCTGTCCTATCTATGCATATTGAAAGGAGGTCAACGACCCAATTCACCTATTATTTAATGGTTGATAAGAGATAAGAAACCTCTTCAGTAATATATTGATAAAGAAAGGTCGTTTTTAGAGTGGTAAAGTTAATAGATAGTATAAAACAAAGTCGCTTTCCAGCTGTTTGTCTGTCTCTATGTATGCTTAGATCTTTAAAATTACGCAATGGACTTTGATGAGGTTTTTTTAATACATATCATGTTGAAGAGATATGAAGAGTTGTTATGTATAATACAACAGCACTCGTGCAAAGCTAGGGCAGGTTGCTGGTTATTTATATTTAACTAAGTTTAGACCACAATCAAGTTTTCAAAACAATAAAATTTGAAAATATTCTTAATTAAATTAAAAAAATTGTGCTTCTTATACATCAAGTACAATCGTATAATTTTGTTATTTAAAAAAAAAACGAATTAGTACTTGAACTAACGACTCCTGGCTAAACGCATCAGACGCTTTACCAAATAATCTAGCGAGGTCAATGCCCGAGAGTTACATTTTCGCCATCGTATCGTGTCACGTCTTATTTATTACAAATAACTTCTATTTTGTATTCATAATGTTTAATTATTATATATTTTTAAAATCACCAAAATACTCATTTCTTTTTAAGAAAAAATATAGATTTTGTTACAGTATTTCGCTGCCATGTTGCAGATTGTATAACTAAACTTTTTTTTTCACTCAAACTGATTTATAGATTTTGCCTCAAGTTTGAATGAAAACCATTTAACAAAATTTTACTAAGTGAGTATAACGACACACTATTATCATTTGGCAAGCACTTTTAAATCCATTCTCAAAAACAACTCCACTAGTGAACTCATTGTAAATGCTTACCTCTTTCGCCAGCCAAGGGTTTTTGCCGAGCTCATCCTCCCAGACTGTTCCTTGCTCGAAAGTGGCATAGCGGCACGGCACCAGCGCTGTACCGGGGGCTATGTGCCTGAAATGGAAGGAATCATTGTTATATTACATACTGCGATGGAGAAATTTGAACAGGGGGTCGTCTATATAAATTAAATTCCTCAGCGTTCACACAACGCCATCTAGTATTAAATTAATGTGGGATTCTTTGGTGAATAAACACACTCATACATCCTGACATTCTGTTTTGCTCGTTTATATGTTCTCTTTTACTCATAATTTACTCTACATTAAGCATATTTGAATAGCTTGTGTTTTGAGTACTGGACAAGACAATTGGTAAACATACTTAATTTCTAAATCGATAAATTACACCCAGACAGAACAAATGATCGTGGTCATCACAACAATAAGTACACAACCTCTGATATACCAGTCAGGGCCACTAACCACTAGACCTTAGACCTCCTCACAGAATTTGGCAAAACTTTTTTTTAATCTTTACTTATGGACTTTTGACAATACGCCTTACGCCAGGTTCCATCGTAACTTGATTCTAACTTAAGACTTAACAATAATAATAATTTACCTGTTAATAAGGTCCTTGCCGGTCGCCTCGTATATAGCTTTAGACGACATGTTTCTTTGTTTGCTTGACTGTTACTGTGTCCGTGTGCCTGTCGTCATAGGGATGAGGGTGATAGCTGTGGGCAAAAAGAACACAAGGCTTAGTCTATGGATTTTGAGCATATACAAGTCTATTGGTAAGAGCATTTTCAAAGTCGGTTTAGAAGACCTAAGATACCCTCTATAACATTACAAATTCTGCCTCTTTATAATATTAGTATAGATTTATCGTTTTTGAAGCTCTGATAACCTAGTGGTTAGACCGCAAGGAAATGGTATGGAAATCAAACGTTTCGAGATCTATCCACAGGGACGCAAAGACTTTTCAATGTCGCGAGCGATTTAAAAATAATTATTACAGTTTCTGTATTTCGGAAGGCACGTTAGAATGTGGGTCCTGCGCCTGATCTCTCTCCGGTCGTGTCGGATTGCCGCCCAATCGAGCTATGAGAGTAAAGAAAAAGAGGGTGCACCTGTGTTAGCACACGCTTGTGCACTATAATATGTCCCGCGTAGCTGGCTGGTGTCATAGTAACACTAACCGCCGTCGGTCCGGACATTATTATTATAGATTCTTACCGTCTTCTATTTTCGGTAAATTTTATGAAATGAGTCTTATCTGAGTAAAACCTACATATTTGTACAGTTCGCGGTATATTGAAAGAACACAACTTATCAAATAGTTTAATATAGAATATACCTAATAAGTAGTAAGTAAAGATTACTTTATTTCCTTAATCCAACAAAATTAACCATATATCTAACAGAAAATTAAAAAACAACATAAACGAATTAATTTACATACAAATAGAAGACAAGATCTTAAACTATATACAAAAAAAAAAATACTAAAAGACAAGCATCCAAATAAAAAAAAAAAAAAACGAAACAGAAAAATAATAAAAAATTTCGTATTTAGAACGCTAGTCCACTCTCGTCGCTTAACGTTTAAAGACGGCCAGTAATTGGGCGGTCGTCATCGAGTCGAGTCGTGATTGGTCCGCCCGATGTGGTACGATCGAGTGTTCCGATCGCAACCGGCGCTTGCGCACACGCATCATGCGATCAGCTGAGGTAGGGACCGCCGGTTTTTGCAATAGCATGCTTTTAAGAGGTAAAGTTTGAGTTTGTGATGTTGTAGGTTAATAAACTTTGAAGCGATTTTGCGAAATTCTTTTACAAGAGGAGAGCCCAAATAAATAATTATAGAGTGTCATAGGGACCGTTGCTTGTCATTATTAACCGACTATAAAAAGGAGGTTTCCCTATTCTGTTATTTTTACGTTTGTTCGCGAATACTGGTAATTTTTTGCCATATCGGAATTTTCGAACTTTACAGGAAATAAAGCGAGATATCTTGTTGCTTACGGGTGATAGTAATAAAACGAATCACTATATAGTATAAAACAAAGTTGCTTCCCGCTGTCTGTCCCTATGTATGCTTAGGTTTTCAAAACTGTAATGAGTTTCGATGTGATTTTCTTAATAGATACAATGTTTCAAGAGGAAGGTTTATCCTAAGTATAATACATAAGTATTACAACGCTGAGGTTAGTATAATAATAAATAACGAAATTAAACCGTATTTATATTATGTATATAGACCTCTTCTTAAAGATTTAGTGTGGAGTAAGCTCCAATCAGGACAGTTTGAAGCCAAATGGAGACCGTTGCCCAGTAGTGGGCCACTAAATCATCATCATCTTCCTTTACTTGGAGTCAGCACAACAAGTTTTTTTCTTCCATTCTCCCCTATCAGACGTCACAGTATCGTTTACTCCTTTTTCATTAATATCATTCCTTACACAATCCATCCATCTTTTCCTTGGCCGCAAAATATGAATAATAAATACTTTTTTATCTATTGAACTTCAAACATTAAAGCAAAGATTGCTAACTCCTCAAGGTAATATTTATTCAACACATTATAACAAGGTGCAAAGTCTAAAAACGTGTTCAAACTGTAATATATACAGTATCTATAAATATCTAATGACAACGGCGTCTGTTTGTCTGAGCGCGGTATCTCGGAAATTGCTGACACATTACAGACTGATTAGTGCTAGTAATAGCGCGATTTGAGAAGGTTGTTGACCTTCATTCGAGGTCTTAGACGGATAAGATATTAATTTTATTTAAGTACGGTTGCTAAAAGTCAATGAATATTATGCAACTAAACTAACTCATTTTCTAAGCGTTAATAACTTATGTTGGTCTTTCGTTTCTGTAATTCTTCCCGAGCTTTAGTACCTACTGGAATTATTTGAATTTCCAATGCTTCTCAATATCAAGACATCCAATAATTTTATTAATGGATAATAATTTAATATTTTTTTACAGTTATTATTTGTCTGTCTGTTTGTACTGCTGATCTTTAATTGAACGATGATTTAATTTAGTTAATAAACTATAATTAGTTTATTTACTGAATTAAATGTTTCTAAATTTACTAAATTAAATTATATAAAATTCGACGCGAACGAAATCGCAGGAACTAGCTATTCATATCAAAAATACACACACCGGCACAATTAGGGGAACGCATACAAAATATTGAATTTTTAAGAAAGCATATGTTGTATATATATTTTTTTAAAGTACAATAAATTGTTGTATCTAAAGACACTAAAATAAATGCTAAAGTGGTTTCTACAATGCATATTTTGCAAATGTCACCAAAAATTACAAAAAATAGAAATTTCGCATTTTTCTCTTACAACTTAAAACTCTTAAATTTAAATAAAAACCTACAAATACTTTTATTTAAATTACGTGTATTGCCGCCGCGGGCCCTAATTAAGGCTTGTATTCGCTTTCCCATGATTAGAATTACGCTATCAATAATTTCTTGGGGTAAGTTGTTCCACTCTTCCACCAAGGCTGTTTTCAGTTCTTCGACATTATTGGGGGCCGAATTTCTTTGTCGAACCCTTCTTCCTAGGTAGTCCCAGACATGTTCTATCGGATTCATATCAGATGATCGTGCCGGCCAATCCATTTGAGTGATACCTACCTCATTACGGTAACCACTCACTATGCGTGTAGTGTGCGGGCGTGCATTATCATGCATAAAAATGTAATTTTCGCCTATAAATGGGGCAAAAGGCATACATGGGGTTCTAAGATTTCGGTTATATACCGTTCTGCAGTAAGCGATCCATTAGCAATGACCACTAGCTCCGTGCGAGCTCCCAAACATATGCCACCCCATACCATAACTGATCTCCCACCATACGACACAGTTTCTGTGAAAATTGCTTGGTGATACCATTTTCTTCGATGTCTCCACATTCTTTCTCTTCCATCCACAAAATTTACACAATAACGGCTCTCGTCACTGAACAAAACATGGCTCCACTCATTTGTCCAATTTTGATGTTCCCGAGAAAAGCCAATCTTGCTACACGATGACATACCTCGAGTTTTGGTGCCTTTGCCGGCACGTAAGATTTTAGTCCAACTTCATTCAACCGTCTTCTTACTGTTCTTTCACTCACATTGACATTACGGACTTCTTCTAAATGATTTCGGGTCTGAACAGCAGTTTGACGGCGATTTCGTAAAGTCTGCAAGACGACGAAACGGTCATCTGAGGCGCTAGTTGCCCGATTTCTGCCCTGTCCTCGTCTCCGCACGTACGATCCAGTCTCTCTATAACGTCGGATGATGCGATGAATCACCGATGTCGATACACCCAAAGCGCGACTCACGGAACGATAGGTGTGCCCTTCTTCGATCATTGTGACAGCACTGGTCACAGAAGTTGCTGGTAAATCACTCATTTTGTATCAAAACAATGTGCACTACTCGACTGTAAACAGTGAAATGATCCACAGTTATCCTAGACAGCATCCACTAAAGACCTTATCGGAATAGTCAAAATACGTTAAATCAATAAATTCTTAAATAACCATTATTCTTGTCAATGCACTTGAAATAAAAAAATAGGGGTACTTTAAATAACGTGTTATGAGTGTGTTAACACTTAAACAAGAACCACTAGTCAAAATAACCGATATTTTACAAAATAATCGACCTTTTCTTTGTGTTCCCCTAATTATGCCGGTGTGTGTAGAATGAGTCGTTCACATTAAACTGCTAATCGGATTATAATACATTGATAATGCAATATGGATTACTTTAAATCTACTGTTTGGGTTGCAAGCTTTACACCTAGTAGGTAAATTACTCATTAATTTTGAATAAGTAATATCTTACGTTAGTGTGACGTAAGAGAATGGCGTAAATAAAGGGAGGTATTTGCCCAGCGGTGGGATAAACAAATCTGATGATAATGGTGATAATAATCTCTTTTAAGGTCAAGATAATAAACGCGAAAGTTTGTAACTATTTCACGCTCAAACGGGTGGAGCAATTTGAAATGAAATTTGGTATGGAGTTAGTTGACACCCTGGATTGAACCCTGGATTAATACATATGTAGGACTAGATTAATAGTCCTGTTCAAAAAGTGACGTAGGTATATGACTTTGACTTGTCAGTTCGATACCTTTGAGCGATTCGTTAGCATTAGCGCTCGGAGAAATGTAAGTTTTCTACAGATTACGCCCGTCGCTAGTCTAAAAGGAATGTAATTTCCGTACATTTTAAGTTTTATATTATTTTAATTTTAAAGCGGTGTAACGTTGCCTAGGTCGACAGACCTATTGCATCATTCTACGGTGATGTAAGCGCACGTGATAATAAGTGCTGATCTATTTTGATTTACCTAAATTACAGCTAAATTTTAAACCTCGTACGTATTCCCAGATTTAAGTTTAAAACACCTAAAATATATTACCCATCAGGGTTTACATAAATTCAGTGATAAACAACAAGCTTACAAAGGTAGATACATAAAACCTTTTTGGACTTTTTTCTTTGTACGAATTAATTTTATCACATGACAAATGATCGTGAATCAGGCTTTTTAATAAGATGATGAAATTTATACGTGCCTGTGCAATGAAGTAAAATAGGTACCTATCTATAAAGAAATACCAATAATTGTAACAGCCGCATTCACGAACGAGATCTTACTAAGCCCAGCGCGTCAGCTCATGATTAAGGACTCCGGTTGGGTCCGAAACAAGTCGGGCTATCCCGATAAATACGCTTAAATAGACCATATTATTTTTAAAATTACGAATCCGTCTCACAATAGTTACTAAAGTTTTTTTATCTCTGTGGACTGTGATAGCCTAGTGGTAAAACTGCAGGAGTACCAAGTTCAAGGTCTCGAGTTCGATCTCCACGGCGCGCAACGACTTTTCAAATGTTAAGCGCAATTTTAGAAATAAATATCACAGCTTCAGTGTTTCGAAAGGCACGTAAAATGTGGGTCCTGCGCCTGATCTCTCTCCGGTCGTGTCGGATTACCGTACTATCGGGCTATGCGAGTAAAGGAACATAGAGTGCATCTGTGTTAGCACACGCTTGTGCACTATAATATGTCCTGCGTAGCTGGCTGGTGTCATAGTAGCACTGACAGATTTCTACATTATACTTATCAGTGACAAAAAGAGCAAAACATAGGAAGAGTTCTACTTAAATGTCGTTTGTGATGGCAATTAATCATTCCAAGAGACTTATGACAAAATATGTAGAAAAGTATTCAGTAGTATGGAGTTAGTTCTTAGCTGACGCTTTGGATCGCGTCACCGCCACCGTTCTGACTGCGTCAAAAGGATGCTAATGTTTTTGCAGCTATAACAGACATCCGCGCGGGCTTAGTCGCAGGCAACAACTAGTCATATATTATTATAACCACCTTTAAGAGGATTATCACATTAGTTTAAACCCGACTGCGACAAAAGGATAGTACTATTTTTGCAGCTATAACAGAAATTCACGCGAGCTTATTCGTGGGCAATAGCTAGTCATCTATTATTATAATCTTTTACTTATATAACCTTAAACTTGACATCCGAATAACATAATAGCATACATAATATATACAGAACGCAGTTACGAACATAAATAGCATTGATCTTGGCCATGGTTTAATCTGATTAGACTGACTGTTAAACTACAGTAAAAAAACACTCTTATTTCTAAATGTATAAAGATGAATTTTAGAAAGCAAACAGGAACTCGTGATTTGAGTTAAGTAATCAAAATTCATTTCTGTCTTTTTAGCATTAGAGTTGAATTTCGAATATCAAAGAGCGTAGTACAGTATGTTAAAATAAGGTTATGTGAAAGTGAACCCTTATGCAAATAAAATTAGAATGTATTTTGCTTGTAAAATTGAAGAAATTCTGAATAAAAGTCGTTGAAATTGTATCGAAAATAACTCAAAATCGTACTTATTAGCGAGGAGTTTCACATTTTTAGGCATAAAAATGGTATTTAAGATATTATTAGGCTAGTGGCCCTGCCTGCTATACCAGAGGTCGTGGGTTCGATTCTCACCGAGGACAAATGTTTGTGTGATGAGCACGGTCAAGCGTCTGGGTGTAATTTATCTGTAACATGTATGTATTTAGAAGAACATAAGTATGATTATCAGTTGTATAGTACTCATAAAACAAGCTCTGCTTAGTTTCAGACTAGATGGTGTTGTATGAAAGTCGTAGAATAATACAAAAATATAAATAAAATAAATAAATATCTTGGGACGTAATCCACACACGGCCATCTGATCCCAAGCAAGCAGAGCTTGTGTTATGGTAATCAGACAGCTGATAGACATACTTATATATTTCTAAATATACACATATTATAGATAAATCACACCCAGACACAGAACAAATGATCGTGCTCATCACACAAACATCTGTCCTCGGTGGGATCGAACCCTCGACCTCCGGCTTAGCAGTCAGGGTCACTAACCACTAGACCAACAGGCCCGTCAAAAATAGCGTGCGAATGTCGGTAATAGCTATACAGCTATTACCGACATTCGCACGAACGAAGTCGCGGGCAGCATCAAGTAATCAACAAGGCAGTTGAAAGTAGACCAAATTGACCATTACACGAGGAAACTTTTACAACACATTGCAATTACAAAGATACACAATTTATCTCATGACACGCTATAGAGAGTCGGACGATGTGACGTAATAAGACCTTCAACTTGACCTCTGCACTGTCAATAAGACTCACAAGTCTTTATTTTTACTTTATAATGTTAATATTATAATTTCTGCTTAGTTATGTTTGAGTAACAGGCTTAGAATCCTTGTGACAATTGACACTAGACATGAATGTGGATGGATATAGGGAAAGAGGACGACCAAAGAAACGATGGATGGATTGTGTGAAAGATGATATGGCTGCAAAGAGTGGGACTTGCGAGATGACGTCAGATAGGAACGTGTAGAAGAAAACATGCTGCGACGACCCCAAATAATTAATGTGATAAGGGCAGGGGAATGATTAATCCGCAGTGAGCTGATATGGTGATCAATGCTCAAACATAAACGACGAAGTTGTCCGCAACCAAACTAAAAATTTACAGTTGAAATGAGAAACCTCTTCCATTTTGAAGTCGATTAAAATAAGGAATATGTTGACCATATAAGAAACAGTATTTAAACTGACATATTTAATCTTTAAATAATATTTTAGTTTGTAAAGAACAGAACCTTTTTTTTACTACAATGTTTACATAACTATATCTTAAATGTATAAAAACATAATAGAAAACCATGAACTCGAAAAAAATATAAACTTATTAATCGCTTAAGCAAGTCAAAGTCAAGTCAAACAATTCAAAAACGTTGACAAGAAAACTATTAATGATTCAAGGTCTATAAGCCTAGAGTAGGAAGTGAAGAGTAAAATAAATATTGTAAAATAAGTACTTGTTTAAGGATCGTACTTTTTCATGACACTGGGCTGCAAATCCGTGTGGTGTCCGGATATAAAGAATAGCACCACCCCATATCCTCCACTGGGTGTCGTAAAAGGCAACTAATGGACCTTAAGACCCAGTGCACTGTACCAAGCACCTTGAGTCACCCGAATGGTGGCGGGTAAACAACCAACAATCGCATTCCCAAAGAGGGTTAGTGTCAGGCAGGCGGCCGACTATAAAACCATAGCCAAAACTTTAAGCAACACGTCTAGAAGACGTGTTGCGCCGACCCCAAATCATAATAATTGGGATAAGGGCAGGGGAATGATGATGGGCTGCAAAGCTTAAATGGTATCGAACGGGAAACATCTGCAAGATGCCAAAGAGTTTTGACTGCGGATTGGCGATTCCAGATTAAAATATTTGAAATACAGGTTTCCACACGATTTATTCCTTCACCGTTTGTCGGTAGTGTCTTAGAATAATTAAGAAAGTACGTATAACTTCGAACTTGACCTTCGTACACACAAATCCGTACATAGAACCGCAAAGCCACATTTTATACGAAAATAAAATAAAGTTAGGCAACAACAAATCAAAATTTGAATGAAACGTTATTACGTATTTTGCTTGTGATTACAAAGGTTACGCATTTATTTTGTTTTTATGTTTTTATTAGTTAGAAATGTCCCACAGCTGGGCAAAGGCCTTCCTACTCTTCCTCCATGTTTTCTTTAAATTTATAAATGAATAGACATAAATATAATGACGCTACAAAGGTTTTACTAAAGAATTGGAGTCATGGTTTCTACGTAACGAAATGACGCAATGCCAATTTGTAATGACTTTATATATCTTTACAAGTATTTACTTAGATCCGAAATTATTGAGGTTTAATTTAAGGTTTTTGATATAATAAACTTGTCCGAAATTTTTGCCGAAGCGAAAACTGTTAGTTTTCGCTAGCACAAGTATTTTTGGTAGCCAAAGTTTACCAAACAGTCGCATTCATGTAATATACATTTTAACACGTTTATACATATGTATAAAAACACTGCCTCTATACAGAATAGATTTAACACGAATATTTGAGTATTAGGCCATTTACAGACGATTAATTAAAGGTCAAAGAGCTTAGACAATATAACATCGCATTAGAGAAAAACGGATAGAAAAGTTCAAATGTATGGGAGTGACAGTTCTTTTTGACAAGTGACGTTTTTGACATGTCAGTTCAATACATTTGAACGATTCGTCAGCGTTAACAGTCGAAGATATGTAACTTGTCTATAGGTTTTAGTTACATTATAGCTGTAGTATCCATTGCTTTAGATTGTGTATCCGTTCCGAAGGTAAATTTTAAGATCCTTTATAATAGAAAACTCTCTTTGTATGGAATTTACAAGTCTATTACCTAGAACTACACTTACCTAAGTTATGTTCTTGAATGGCTGTGTGTCACTTATCGTATGAATATCAAATAGACTTGAGAATTTTCTTTGGACGTTATCAATTTTATTGTAAAGCGACACACCTCGGCCTCGCACGAGTGCAATGCTGATATACAGCGGGAAACGAATTTGTTCTAAACTATGCAGTGGTTTGTATGTTGGTTGTAGGTAAGGTAAAGTGGCACTGTCTCTGCGAAAGAGATCCCGCGGCTCCATAAAGACAAGGACGAAGTGTTTCTAGTCGGTGCGAGTCCGACTTGCAATAAAATCTTTCTCTCTCTAAAAAAAAAAGAATTTGGAATTATGTTCTTTAAAATGTTAACTTTCAATTATACCAAAACCAGCCAGATACAAATACTATAGCCAAAAAGATTTTATTACAAGTTCATACATACTATCATGCGAAAAAACTTTTTCCCCGACATTATCCCCACGTGCTATGCTTGCCTTTTTACCCGACTGCTTCAGAAGGAGAATTATGTTTTGCGATAGTGTGTGTGTACTTATAATTGTTTGGCACGATCTGCAGCCTAAACGGCTTGATGGATTTTGGCTTGGTCGTTAGATTTTTATCGATATTTTTGAGGCGGGGGAACCCTCATGGATACCCACCTCCTTGAGGGAGGAAGTGGACAGTCTCTTACTGATTAAACCTGAACCGTCGTGCAATATCTCGCGCGTTTGGTCGGTGCGTGGCAATGCGTCGCGATTTATCACACATGACATGCCTTAAATTCTTTTGTGTGGGTCAAAGTCTCTAGTTTTTAAATCTTTAAAAACATTAGATACCACCTAACACAGTCGGGTAAACAGAGATTGTGGATCTCTCTTTTTAATCATGGGATAATTTCAATGAAAGTAATTCGATCTTTTTAAAGGCTTACACGGGGACACAGGTCCAACATGCAGAGGCCTTGTTGGAAACTTTAATCTAAAATGTGATGGGGCATCCATCCCTGCTCTATGAAAGAACAGACATGGACGGCCCAAAATAGCTACAAAATTATTGTTTATTATGAAAATGAAATTAATTTAGGCTACTTATAGAATTTGTTAAGTAAGTTATACTATTACCTTCAAATAGCAGTTTTCAATGACACAATGCAGACACTCAAATCGCCTTATGAGAATCTCAAGTAGTGGTACATTGTTATGTTGCAATTATAATTATAACACGCAAAGTAATTATTAATAAGTTTGTCATTTCAATGACTACTTATTATTATGTAATTGTGCCTATCCCGTGCATAGTATACATTTTCTAACGTTTTTAAGGTAATTTACAATAAAAATTTATAAAAAAACATTTTGAATGGACAAAGGTGTAAAGAACTCTTTTTTTTATACAACATGCTTAAACAAGTAAGTATTTGTATAAATTGCGTTATCAAAACTCATTTTAGTTTTAAATCCTACAAATATTATAAAGAAGAAAGTTTGTTAGTCTGGATGGATGTTTGTTACTCTTTTACGCTTAAACGGTTGCACTAATTTTGATGAAATTTGCTATGGACTTAGCAAACGATTGACATTTTGGATGGCGTTTTTGCAGCTATAATTGACATTCGCGAGGGCGAAGTCGCGGGTAACAACTAGTTTCTTATAAACCAAGACTTGCCCTAAAAAAAATAAAGCTATTTGTATCTGTACCCCACAAAAGCGACGTACAAAAGATTTTACTCATATTAAAACAAATAAAATGATGAATGACTTTTAATAATACTATGTAACGGTGTTTCACACGTATTTAATAACTACATTGTTCCCGTTTAAATGTCTCGTTAATCTTAGTAGTACCATTAATATTAATTGCTGAATTAATTACAAGGGAAACAGAACATTGTTTTTCTTCTTCATTTTCTGCATCAACTGGCCCGTTGGTCTAATGGTTAGTGGCCCTGACAGCTGTACCAGAGGTTGTGGGTTCGATTCACACCCAGAACAAATCATTTGCTCTATGTCTGGGTATAATTTATTTACAATATGTATGGTTATTATACTCAATTTGAGACTAAATGGCATTGCGCTATTGATTAATATTTTTTTTCTGGGGGTTTTGGGCGGAAAGCGCCTGAACAAAAATGGTATAGTACTGTCGGTGCAATCCTGCCGAAACGTTGGGAAAAAAGACATATCGAATTACATCGCGAATAAGACCCGTTTGTTGTCTAAAATATGTGTTTAAACACCTCTACTTTTCTTACAAATTCCGCGTATCATCGCTTACAAGAATCCTATAATGAATAATATATTCGTGTATGTGACGTCGCGTAGTTGCGTGGTGTAACGTCAAGCAATGTCAGAGGTCAAGAGAATCGAGTCACATGTGAATGTAGATTTTTATTGTAAGTACTTATAAATTAGAATTTTCTTTGTAGAGTAATAAAAGCGAGGAATTTTGTTCGTTGAAAGTGGTTGTGAGTTACGGTATTCATGTTTTTATATTAGCTCAACGAATTGGTTTAGTAAATTCTATTTAAAAGTGATAAGTATGGATGGATGTTTGGATGTTTATCACTATTTCAGATTCTGTCTAATGTCGTCACATCGTCAAAAAAATCCTCTCCTGATGCTGGCAGTTATAAAGTAGTATGTGTTAATTCAGGGTCTCAACTAATTTCTTACGAAATTGCATCAAAATTGATAAATTTTTGATCGTACTTTAAGAGTGAAAGATTACTAATAATGTTCTGACCGATTTCGGGCACGGTGGCTAGTGTTACTATGACACCAGCCAGCTACGCAGGACATATTATAGTGCACAAGCGTGTGCTAACACAGGTGCGCTCTCGGTTCCTTTACTCTCATAGCCCGATGGGACGGCAATCGGACACGATCGGAGAGAGATCAGGCGCAAGACTCACATTTTTACATGCCTTCTGAAACATGGAAGATGTGATATTTATTCCTAAAGCGCGCACAACATTTAAAAGTTGTTGCGCGCCATGGGGATTGAACGAGACCCTTGATTTGGTAGTCCTGTGGTCTTTCCATTAGTCTATCACAGCTTTTAAAAAAGAAAATACTTAGGTTTGGGTCATGCATATCATGTAAGGGTACAAAAAATATTTTTGGTGGATATCAGACACTCAATATTTGCTCAAAATTACATTAAAATTGGCTGTTTTTAATGATATTTAATTCTCATGCACAAAGACACCAAGAATCAGAACAAGCATTTGTGGATCGCACAAATTCTAGTCCTATTGGAGAATCTTAATCGCGACACGTCACGCACAGTTGTAAAAGTAAAGTTACTCGGTTATCCTTGCATCTTGGCACTGTAGAAAAATAACACATCTCAATTACATTTCTCCCCAGGCTAACACTAACGAATCGCTCTATTGTATTGAACTGACAAGTCAAAGTGACACTTGTCAAACAAGACTGTCATTCACATACAATTTGAAGTTTTCTTTTCTAACTTTGTTTATACCCTCTAACAGTCTTAAAATAATCAAAAATGCGCTAGAAGAATCATTTTTCATATGAGAGACAACTTCATTAGCACATCTTACAGTAAAATCGCGCCATGAAGGTCAATGAACCTTTAAACCGTAGCGTTAAGAGATCAATGACCCCGCGACAAGTGTTATAATATGCCCTAAGAAAACCTGTTTTAATAGAGCTAATCTATATTAATATTATAAAAAAGTAAAGTTAGTGAGTTTGTGACGTTGTAGGGGAGTAATCTCAGGATCTACTAAATCAAATTTAAATTATTTTGACCATACAAAGTCACGTTATTTGTAAGTGTTAAAACCCCAAAAAAAAAATACATGGGTATTGAACATGATTTAGCTAGTTTTATTATTAAACAATTGTCAATATTTCAACTATTTTTGCGTAGCCATTCTCCACAATCCATGTTACTAGGTAACACAGTATCCCATAGTAAGATGACGCGTCAGAATCGTCAGCTGCTAAAGATCGACAAATGACAATCGGATCGAACTTTTGCGTGCGTTTTGAGAGTAAAAAATAACCTGTTTTTACGACAACCGATTTTAATGTATGAAATACCGTTAGTTCCTTACATAACTGTGGCTGATACTAGACGATCGCGATGTAGGAAATAATATTATAATGACTTAATCGTACTGATATTATAAATTTGATTGAAAGTATAGATGTTGGTAACTCTTTCACGCTCAAACGGCTAGATATTTTGATGAGACTTGGTATGGAGTTATCTGACAACCTACATTAATACGACCATAGAGGATTAACCGACTGCATCAGATGGGGAATGTTTGGTTACTACTAATAACAAAAAATAATCATAACAAAATTAAACAGTCAAAAAACATATTACTACGGTAATTCAAAAATTTCGTGAGGGTACCCGTGTTTTTACCCCTGACTTTTTTATTTTTGAATTTAAAAAAAAATGCCTACGTAAAGTTTATACCTACCCTATTTCTTGGAGTAAAGTCGTACTATTTACGACTTAATCTATATTAATAATATCTAACAATAAATAACACGACGGGCCTGCTGGCCTAGTAGTTGATGGCCCTGATTCATATACCGAAGGTAGTGAATTCGATTCCCACCCAAAACAAATGTTTGTGTAATAGGCACGATCATTTGTTCTGTGTTTGGGTGCAATATATCCATAAAAAATATATATTTAGAAATGTATAAGTAGTTGTCTAGTACCCATAACACAAGTCACTCTCGTATACTTAATATGAGACAAGATGGCGTTGTGGGAATGTTGAGGAACATTTACATTTAACAATCGAAAAAACAAGATTATCTATAGTATCTCAGGTATCTATCAAAGCTAAACGATTTCGAATGGGCTTCTGTCATTTGTGATAGTATCGTAAGACAATTGTGATAATGTTTAATAAACAACGTTATCATAGGCATAGATTTATCGTTACTAGGGAAGATCCTTGTTTATACATAAACTAGCTTTTTCCCCCGGGTATGGCCGTGTAGTGTATTTGATAGAAAAAAAATCAAATAGTGCGTCAGATAGATTTCCAAAACAAAAATATTGAACATTATGTATTTTTCTTTTCATCATCATTCCCCTGCCCTTATCCCAATTTACTTTGGGTCGGCGCAGCATGTCTTCTTCTTCAATACATTCCTATCTGACGTCATCTCACAAGCATTGTTTCTTTGGTCGTCTTCTTCCTCTATATCCATCTACATTCATGCATTTTTCTTTTATCCAATAAAAATAAATATGAAGATGTAACGTATCAAACATGTTGAATCTTACGGAACTAAGATCAAGTTACGTCACTTGTCAGTAAAGTGTACTGAGACGTGACGTCACACGAGATTTCAACTCCTAAGTAGAACTGTGGAAGTTCTTTCGTGAATGCGTAACAATATTTTTTATTTACACGATAAAAAAAAATACGTAGCCATTATTTTTTGGAAAATCTATCTGTCGAACTTATTAGTTTTCTTTAGCCAAATACCCAATTGTGACGTGATAATAAACAAAACGTTGCTTAGTAACAATTTAAAACACTAGTCACGCGGTCCAGATAAATACTCGTGGGAAAACCAATATACAAGAAAAATTACAATTTCGAAAATAATTAATTAAAGATAAATTATTTCCTTCCATATAAACATTCTAGATTTTACCCATTTTAATTGCGATATAGCTTCAATTGAGGAAAACACAGCACGAAATAATTATGTGAAGTCACAAATAAGAGATAAGATTACTTGTATCTGTATGAACTTTAAACAAATTAAATTATTAATTTCTTTCCTCTTTTTTAGTGTAATACGCAATATGATGCGTCATTTATCAGACAATGCAGCAAATATCCAATACTTGAGCCGTTTTTTTTTTTAAAAATACAGTCGCGCGGGACGTAACAGCGATAGGGCTGCCCACCTACAGCATTTTCATTACATCAACAACACACCGTCCGTTCGTCAAAGCGCACGCTCGCGACTGTATCATGCCACGATCCGATAGCGCAGGCATAACTCACGTTGCACCCGTTTATATGAAGACTTCGTACTGTAGTTTTCAACATGTGCGATACGAACATCTATGATTGCGTATGGCGGTAGATGCGCTAGGCTAAAATAATAAGGGGCTATATAAGGTTACATAGCAACAACGTTGTCACGACTAGAGTACTCCAAATGTATGGGAATGACATTCCTCTTCGACAAGTGACGTGACTCTGACTTGTCAGTTCAATATATTTGAGCGAGACCGAAGACTGGCCTGTTGGTCTTGTGGTTAGTGGCCCTGACTGCTATACCAGAGGTCGTGGGTTCGATCCCTACCCAGGACAGTTTGTGATGAGCTTGATCATTTGTCCGTGTCTAGGTGTAATTTATCTATAATATGTTTGCATTTTGAAGTATATTAAGTATGTTTATCGGTTGTCTAGTACTCATAACCCAAGCTCTGCTTAGTTTGAGACTAGATGGCGTTAAGTAAAAAGTCGTGAAATATATGACAGTGTTACCACTCTTATTACTGTAACTTGGCTACAAGCTATCACAGAAATCATTGTCTTTGAAACGAGGAATCTAAATCATATACCTAATTGATTTTTTAATGAGTTAATCACCAGACTATTTAGAAAACACATGATATGATTAAATGATATTGATAAAGACACAGATTTGTATTTATAATCTCTTTTATTAAGTACTTACTATTGAATTTGATTATCGCGATAACTTGATAAGAAAATGAAATCCGGTGTAACATTTTATCGATTTAATAAAACCCCCGCAGACAAGAGAACCATATGACATCCCACTAGAAAAAAAAAAACGTCAAAATGAGAATGACATTCTCATTTTTCAAGGCTTGTCAGTTCAATACATTTTGACAGGCCTGTTGGTCTAGTGGTTGGTAGCCCTGACTGCTATACCAGAGGTTGTAAGTTCGATTTCCACCCAGAAAAAATTGTTTTTGTGATGAGTACGGTCGTTTGTTCTGCGTCGAGGTGTATTATATTTATCCTACTAATATTATAAATGTGAAAAATAAAATGCTTTTTTCCAAGTCGTGAGTGTTTAGCATAAGATTTTAATATTTATGAAACCTGCGATAAAATGATAAAAAATCTATACAAATATTATAAAAACAATTTAAAATAAAGAAACGTAGGTACATAACGTCACGACTACGCGCGAAAAGCTAACGGTAACAAAAACCTTTGCATGAGACCTCATTGTCATCCATACATCCATAACCATACGCGGATGTATGGTTAGATGTGTAAATCACATTCAAATCATTCCGCAAATAGATCACAAAAGATTTTTAGATGTGAATGGAGATACAAGAAGTACGTATGACCTAGTTTTATGCGTGTAAGAGCTCTTACACACCAACGGCATAGGTATTCTCATTTCCATACAACCGTTCCTCTACTTTTCATCCCTTTGGGGGTGAAATATTCAAATCTATATCAGTCTATTAATGATGTGTTAATCTAGGGTATCAGCTACCTCCATTTCGAACATCATCAAAATCGGTCCAGCCGTTTAGACGTGAAGAGGCAACAAACATACACACACATAGACACTTTCGGCTTAGTGACTATGTAATTATATTGTTTCATCGTGCCATTTTATGTTATATTGTATTTTTAATTATCTTATTATTACGAGTACAATTAAGTTCAATGTCGTGCGAAATCTAGACTCTAAACTTGAGCTGTCAATTAAAATTATACGATGTAGACAATATTGAGGTCATAGCTGACAATATTGTTATAAACAAAATAAGCTCAAGGAATAGTATTTATAATGTCTAGGAATAGAATTTGCACGAATAGTGGTATATTATATTGACTGGCCTGTTGGTCTAGTGGTTAGTGGCCCTGACTGCTATACCGGAGGTTGTGGAATCGATTCCCGCCCAGGACTAATGTTTGTGTGACGAACACGATCACTTGTTCTGTGTCTGGGTTAAAACAATTTAATTATTCTATGTAAAGGTACAATATCTCACACACCGCAAAGCGACTTCAACTGTCAAAATTTTACCTCAAGCATTTGTTAAAATAGACGACGTTCAAAAACATTAATATTTAATGATAATGACATAATTATAAAGTGGCTATTAAATTAATACGTACTCATTAAATCTAATTAAGCACATTAATAAAACTTAAATAAATGATCGATGACCTTCAGTGGTGTAGTAACAACTCGAATTTAACCGACTACGTGAAAAAGGGGTAATGATTTTTGCAGGTTTTTAGGTGAATACATACATACATAAACGTCACGCCTCTTTCCCTTGGGGGTAGGCAGAGACCACACCTTTCCATTTGCTACGATCCTGGCATACCACTTTAGCTTCATCCACACTCATCAGTCCATATTCTTTTAGGTGAATGGAACTTTTAAATTAGATGATACCTTATTATTTGAGTTTCATCATCATCATTCCCCTGCCCTTATCCTAATTATTATTTGGGGTTAGCGCAGCATGTCTTCTTTTCCCACACGTTCCTATCTAAGTTTAATTGGCCTTTTTAATTTTGATTACTAGAAGTTCATTATTTAGATGTTTTTTTTACTGGACTGTGTATAGGGTAACGTTTCAAGATTATGAAGAAACAAAATAATATTATCATAATTGAGACATTAATTTTTAAGGAGGTAATTGTAAATACTGACATACGAGTATATTTATTTCAAAATGACGCTTAGACTAAAGTTTGCGTATCGAAGTATTCTTTTACTCGTAACGCAAATACGAGTACCACTTTAAGAATTTACCGCAAAAAAACATTAAACGGAACTACATGGAATTCGTCAGTAAGATAATTATAAAACTAACGTGGGTATTCCACTTTTTAAGGCGAGTTTTCTCAAAATCTTATCACATTAAGAAACTTTTACATTATATGTTTGGTCAATAGTTTTTCAGTTTCTGCAAAAGCGAAAAATACTAGCGATCCACCGCTTCGTAGGACTGCAATAATAATTTTCTATGCATAAACCAACCTCTTCCCTGCCCTTATCCCAATTTACTTGATATCGGCGCAATACATATTTGTCTTCCATTCTCCCCTATCAGACGTCACACTATCATAAATCATTTACTCCTTAAAGATGAGTTAAACCAACCTTTTAAAACATTAAAACACACCTATTAAAAGTAGTATTAAAGATCTAAGCATACATAGGGACATAGAGACAGCGGAAAGCGACTTTGTTTTATACTATGTAGCGACAACCGGGGTATGTAACATTTTACGTGTCCGTTACATGTATAGGTACATACATTTCACACATGTCAAAGTAATAGTAGCCACTTATTTGAATAAACGTAATATAGAGGAACTATCGGTATTCGTGGAGAATGAACTTTGATCGCGGACTACAAATATTTAATATGTTCGTGCAAGAAAGAGACCGGTTTTCAAGGCATTCACGGTAAAACTGACAACGGTTTACTTTCTCAATAGACTAACGCAAATATCACCAAGGAAAATTCGTTAAATATCATAAAGAACCTTTTTGTTAAGGAAGAAATCTTCGTACGTAAGTTAAAAACGATTTAAAGTAATTATAATTATATGCTAATAAACTCGAATAATTAAAACATAAATACTTAGTAGAATAAAGTATTTAAATCTCATTACGTTTACGAGTTCCGTTCCCGTCTATGAAACCTACTTGCTACGCTCACTTTCGAAACACAATTAACATAACATTAAAATCAACAACTAAATAATAAAAATAAAGAACACTCACATAAAAAAATCGTTTCGATCAACGATCAATCCAGGTTAACAGAAAAAAAATATTAAAATCCACGCGCGGCAATCACTCGCGATTACTTTCGATTGACAACGACACGTCCGCTCGGTGCGGCTGCCTGCACGCGACTGATACGGCGGGAGGCGTTGGGCGACTGGTGTGCGCAAGCGCATATGTAATGAAGACCGCTCACTGCGTTCCAGTCTCGTGCGAGCTATATGACGGGTGCATGAACCGTTATCATCGTTTGGGAGTTATAAAGGTGATCTGCAATCAAGTATTTTAGCAAAATAAACGTGTTGTTACATGAGATTTGGTTATCAGTGTGAATAAAAAATACTGTAGTTTTCGTTAAATACTGTGTAGATCCGCATATTTGCAATATTTAATAGTAATTTATTTCTATCGTAAGTTCGATTTTACGTGATAAAAGCAAAGTTAATGAAATAACCATACTAGCGTCCCACCCCAGTTTCGCACGGGTGCAATACTCATCAGTATTGCATAGAGTGTATCATACATCTATGATACATATAAAGCACATTCTTGAAATATTCTATCTATTAAAAATCCGCATCAAAATCCATAACGTAGTTTGAATCATCTAAGTATACATAGGGACAGCCTGCAGGACAGGGGCAGCGAATTTGTTTTATAATAATGTTATGTATATTGAAGCACTTGAAACTATTTCCCCTTTAACTGAGGAAATTACAGTATTCAAAAACATATAGATCTAATCCTCTGAATAGAATTCTCACAGACTTCTTTTTTCTTTGGATATCATGAAATGAACCAGTCCGCTGGGGGCGCAGCGGGAGGAAGTGTCAGACTTTTACTGACTAAAACCCACTATTCCTCCTGGAGCCCTTGAGTGCCAGGCGAGCGGTAACTCTTACGAACATCCCGCAGCCCCAGATGAGTATTCGCACAGCACCTATGGGCACAGCAAATTAGCTCCTATGGGCCTTCTTCTGTAGTCTAGCTTTTTCCCAGCTATATTCTATCTCCTTCTGCAATCCAATGTCACGTGCCCTAACGCATAATGGAACCCATACATTACGCTTGTAAAAATATCTTATTCTATGGCAGTTCTTTCAATACCAGCGTCAGCTTAGTATTCAATATTTATATATGCATAATAACCACAACACATAATCCATTCTTATTAATATACGGAACACGTAGGCAAACAGGAATAAAGACAGATCACTATAGTGTGACTTATATGCCCTGAAGGAGGTCAGTTGCATATACAAATACATATATGTCAATCATTTAGGTTTCAAAACCCACTTCTCTTAGGCATTATTTTCGTGTTAATATACAGCCTAGTAACTGTTGCCTACGATTTCGTATCGCGAATGTCGGTTATGGCTACAATAGCATTATCAAACTCTGACGCAGTCGGTTGAAAGTAACCTATTTGTTGATCGAGGAGGGTGTCAGCTAACTCCGTACTAAATTTTAGCAAAATTGATGAAGATATTGAAGTGAAAGAGTAACAAACACCCATCCATACTTACAAACTTTCGCGTTTATAATATTAGTAAGATAATGGACTATAGTAGAACTGCAACGCATTGCCACGCACCGACCAAACACGAGAGACGTTGCATGGCGGTTTAGATTTAGTCAGTAAGAGTCTGACACTACCCACTTCCTCCCCCGAGTAGGTGGGTGTCCACGACGATTCCCCCGCCTTACCAAAAAAAACAAAAGATGGAGAATGAAGGAACGATCAAAACGGTAGCCAGAAAATGACATAAGTATTATAGCTATATGTTACGTAATGGCCTTTCCACTACCGCAAGCTGTCTCATATTAACCTAGAAAGGAAGTGACATTGTGCCGCATCAAGGTCAGCTTGCAATCTATCCTACAATCACCTCCTAAAGACCGTAGTATTTGAGGAAGCGAGATGATACTATACCGCGTAGAGCGGTGTCTCTCTTTCACATACAACAGTTTACTTTAAGATGAGGTGGTAAGCTTGTAGTGTTTCATTTCGGTCTAACTTCTTGATAAGCATTCAAATAAACCAGCAATTTAATCGAAAGAAAATTGTGGAAGATTTAAAGCCATTGATCCATTTACCTGGTGGTACCAAAGTACTTTTAAGTTTGATTTAATAGAAACGCTCGAAGTATGATTATCTAATTGCAATATTAACGTGGCTGCCAAAAAGATTGTGATATCGCTGCCGAAATTACTTTTGCAACAAGATTTTTTTATTACTTAATACATTTTGCGTCCTACAGCTGGGTAAAGGTCTCCACATTCGACTCCAGACTGTTCTGTCCTAAGCCACTTTACCCCAATCTCTTAACACTAGAAAGGCGGACGGGGGTCAAATGACCCATTTCGAAATTAAATTGTTTATAAATCAAATACTACTTGTTTAAGTGACTAAGTATTTCGTGACTTTTAATGAAACAGCATCAATTTCACAATAACACTATTATGATTTTCATATATCTATCTGAATGTAAATAAATAGATGAATTACCTACAAAGACGGCGCGGGGTCATATGACCATAGTAATGAGTGAGCGCTCATTAGTAAACAAATACATTTATAAATTGTGGATACTTTGTAATATTATTTGTTATCGTCTTACAAAGCATTACTTGTACAAATCAGTGACTTCGAAGTGCGAACATAATTATTTTTGGTGTGATTGAGATTTGAAATGTCTGGAACTGTCCGTCATAATGAAATACTGGAATTATTACAATCCTTGCCGAAAGATCTGTCGGAAAGTGAAGATGACGAATCGGAAATACGTGCAGAGTCAGATCCTAGAGAAATCAATACTTCTGGCCGAGTTCAAGCGATGGACTTGACTGCAATGAAATTAGGTAAGATCGATAAATAAAAAATATTTTCGCCAATGTTTTGTCATGTTTGAAGATGAAAACAGGACTCAATATCCTGTTTTCATTGTCTAATAACACAATAATTATTATTATTTTCAGCTTCCGTTCAATACCAAAATGTACCTAGTCAACGAGGATCACGTGGTAGACGATCTCGAAGACGTGTGCGTGGTGTACGTTCCACATCAAGATTTACATCTGAAAATTCTAATAGTGTGATATCACCAGGTGGAATTTTGTGGAATATCATTTAGAATTCTGAAACAAATGGAGAAACACCGGGTCGTCGGGCCACCCATAATGTTTTGACCGACAGCCAGGTCCCACTCCATATGCACGAAGAAAAATATTCACGAAAAATTTATTTCATCCTGGAAACTTCTTATGGAGTTGCCCATATCCTCACATCGTGAAACCTCATCACACTCTTCCGCAACTAATCTCACAAAAAGACGTCATTGCTACATTTCAAGTTGCAAAAATAAAAGCAACAGAGTATATGATTCTTGTAGACCTTTATGTGGGAGTTGCAACAATTGTAAAATTGTAATTTGTAAAAATTGTACATGAAACGTTATGTATGGGTACTTAAAAATAAACTTTTCTTTTGTGAAAACTTGATGTTATTGTTTTTTCATTGGATTTTTATTGAACCAACACTATTTATAAGGAAAACAATCTAAAAATAACTATTAAAATACGTAAGGGTCAAATGACCCCCAGCCGTCTTTAAAGGTAGGTCGTTATTTCAGCCTTTCTAGTGTTAAAAGAGATCGATTTCATCCCGCCCCCGTTCCGGATTTAGTATCAAACCATTTTAGACTAGCGACCTGCCCCAGCTTCGTACGGGTGAATTACTGATGTATTAAACTTATAAACCTTCCCCTTGAATCACTATTAAAAATCTGCCGAATCGCAAAAAATCGCATTACTACTTGCCCACGTTAGGATCAATACTATGCCTCATGCATAAGAATCCCAACATTGTACTCACATAGGTCACCATGTCATAACGAAAGGAGACGGAAATTCGTGGGCTAAAATGTAATAAGTTGAGATATTACAAAAAAATCATTTATTTATTTATGTAAACATACCAAAAACCAGCTCAATTCTCAATCTGAAAGCGGAGAAAAATTAGAAACACGGATTTAATCGATTAAAAAGCGATAAATAGGTATTGGTATACACACTTACAAAACGAAAACCCTTGAAACAATAATTAGATCATATAAAACAATTAAATGCAGTATTTCGGTTATACTTAACTATATTAATGAACATATCATCAATTACATAAAAGTATTTTCCATTGTGTTTTGAGTGCTTTCCCGATTGTTTTTTTTTTATTTTTCAACGACCACTGCTTTATCCTACTACTAAATATACTAAACCTACGTGTATAAAAAACATAATATCTTTGCACCTTAAAAATCATCTGTACAGGTACAGATTTCAACATAAGTTTACTTTCACTAAATCTCTTATAACCCAGCTTCCAGATTGTCAAAACTCATAAAATTCTCAATGAGGGACAGATAAGTTCTAAACTATCAATTAATACCATTTACATCTTATTACATTACAGGCCCAAGCTTGTAAGTAATCTTTTCCGTCTCCTTTAAGGAATAAACCACGATTTGAAAACTATAACAATTTTTCTTTGGCTATCGCTTCACCCGTTAAATTAGATTTCTCTTTCCGGGTCATACTCAATGTTTTCGCTTACGCCTACTAATAGTAATAAATTTAACTGTTCCTATAATTTATTGCACGTTTTACCTCATGCTGTTGTATCCAGTACAAGTTCATTTCGCAAGTCTTCGTGCTAATGATATAGCAATATCCTGTACTACATTGCATTGTAATTCTTAATTATAGCTAACTAGCTTTCATATTTCAACACCTTTGTTCCTTGCAAACATCGATTTTTATGACACAATTCACAAGAAAAAAGTAGTAAATAGTTTTTTTTTTTTTATGTAGCCTAAATTTAGGTCCCACTGCTAGTCAAAAGCCTCCCCTTTCTCCTTCCAAACCTCCCTGTCTTTTGCGATATCTGGCCACGTGCGACCTGCATATCTGCTAAGATCATCACAAGTATTTAGGGAAAAAAATCTGCAGTCAAATAAATCTACTTCCTCAAATTGCAAGTGGGAGACGGAAAAGTGATAAATATTGTATAGGTAAGGGAATTAGGCTAAGTTGATAAATACATATCGTGGGAAGGCCTGGAGTCCCTGAATTTCAATCTCTTCTTCTTATAGTATGGTTGGTTTACAATCTGGTGTCAGGCCTCTGACGTGCGTGATGAACTGCAACGCATTACCGCGCACCGACCAAACGCGGGAGACATTGCAAGGCGGTTCAGGTTTAGTCAGTAAGATTCTGATACTACTCACTTCCTCCCCCGAGGAGGTGGGTGTGCACGAGTGAGGAGGATTCCCCCGCAACACCAAAAAAAAAAAAAGGCCACTGACGTGTCGAACTGGCTACACACCCTTTAACGAACGGGCGGCGTGTTCTTGATGTAATTAAAATGCTGAAGATGAGCATTTCTATTGCTGTTACGTATCTCGGTTGCAGGCATTTGTTTTTTAGAAACGGCCAAGTTACAGTCATCATCATCATCATCATCATCATCATCATCATCATCATCAGCCCGTTGCAGTCCACTGCTGGACATAGGCCTCTTCCAAGGTACGCCACAGAGCCCGGTCTGCTGCTTTATGCATCCAGTCGCTGCCGACCAAGTTACAGTACTAGCACAGTCTAAATATATTTTTGTCATACTAGTATGTATTTTTGTACCAGTACTGGAGGTTTACCGTTAAATCTCAAAGCAAGACTAAAATTTGTGGAAGCTAGATGGAGCACTACAAAGTGTTAAGCGGCGTCTCTCTTCCACTCTGACTATGATGGCAAATATGAACTCTATAACGTCTCAATGTAAGATATTTGCTATTAAGACGTTTGTTTGTTTAAGCAATGAATAAATTAACATTAATTAACACTTTTGTAGCGGAACAAGGCGAAGGATTTGTGATGAATGTGAATGAATGTGAATGATGAAGGTGATTGAAAATGTTGTAATAATATACCTTTGAGGCTTTTGTTAGATTAGACTTCGGTTTCAAAGGGCTGTTTACTGTAAGTATATAGCTTGATGATTTGAATGCCAGAGATAAAATTTCGATATAATCTCTATAAACAAATCTGACTGCACAGATAGCCGAGTAGTAGGTCACAACGCCAATTTCGATCCCCGCGTAGGACAAGAATTTGTGCGATCCACAAACTTGTACTGAGTTTGGGTGCCTTTGTTGGTGTGAATTAAATGTCTGTAAAACCCCGAGATAAAATTTTGGTGCGGAAGTCGTGTTTAAAAAATCAACAAAGCAAAATATGTCAAAATTCCGTATTCATATGTAGTATATTGATAATTTGTTAACCGCCTGTCAACATTTATATTAAACGCTGTGATGATCCACCAACCACAGTAGGGATGATGAAATTTCGTGTCCGTCACTTTATTTAATCTATACTAATATTATAAAGAGGTAAAATTTGTAAGTTTGTATGTAGGGGGTAATCTCTGGAACTAATGATCCAATCCTAAAAATGTTTTCACTGGTAGAAAGCTACATTATTCCTGAGTGCTATAGGCTATAAATTATTTTTATAACATGTATATTAACCGAGATATCACAACTTTTGTCTAGCAAGTCGGAGAAAAATTGCTCATAAAACAGAAACATATGCATGCGCTGCCTAAACAGTTGCTTAAAATTGAAAACAATGTATGGCAATCTGATTTGTCTTAATGATTTCTACAAAAAAGTCCGCGACACCATATCTCTATCTTTTATATTTTACCTTTTATACGTCTTTTAACGTAAAAAATCGGAGTCGCGGGCACAGCTATGTATAATAACTTAAGATGATCCGCGGGTGAAACCGCGGGTGACAGCTAGTGTATAATATTGGGTAAGATTTTTTTGTCCCACAATCACAAATTAACCAAAGTATAGTGAATAAAACTTTAATAGTAATATTTAATTATCTATTTTATTTATTTACTCATTAGATTTTTTCTATTTTTATCCCTGTCATCATGCCTGATGTAATTTTTCGGAATCCGGCAAGGATATTATGCAAGTTGCAAAATGATTGCAACAGACGATAAAACTGTCAAAAGTGACATTTCTGACAGGTTTATCGCTGTCACGATCCTTTTGCAACACACAATATACCTGCGAGGCTTAAACTAAGAAATATCTGAACAAAGTGTAAGAAATTTTATTTGGGCATGGCTTAGCAATATTACAAATGCTGTACAAAACTACTAATATAATACGGATTTAACAAAAAATAACTAGTCAGTCATATACCTAATTTTCCATTTTTTTCTCATTTTATCAAATCAATAATACAAAGTTATAACGCATCAAAGATGGTGAGTCGTATGGAAGTGGGGGCGTGGGGGCCAGTAACGTCACATGTCAGTAAAGTGTACTAAGACGTGACGTCACACGATATTTCAACTTGCAGTATCGTCTTATTTTTTTATTTATGAAGAAAAAACAATATATTTTGGAAATCTGTCTGAATAATTATTTTTTTTAAGTCATATACCCATTATTTTTCATTTTAACTGTACAGCGAAAAAAAACTATCGGGAAAAATACTTAAAACCTCTCACTACCTAAATCGGAAGAAAAGTAGGCAAAATCGAAGGATTTATCTAGCACAGAATATATGTACGGATTATTATAACATTCATATCGTAGAAATTCAATTGGTATTTTTTATTCAATTGTATTCGGCAAGAGTGTGAAACGTGGATTACTATTATGATTGGATAATAAATACGCTTGAATAGATCTTATTGGATTTATTGTAAATATCAGATTACTTTCTTCAAGTAATAACAGTTTTTAATCTTATAAAGAGGCTGAGTAACCTTCTGACCTTCATGCGTTCTTCCGATGGTAGTATTTCTTTAATTATTTATTAAACAAAGAAGCTGTGATAGCCTAGTGGTAAAACCATAGGACTGCCAAGTCAAAGGTTTCGAGTTCGATCCCCACAGGGCGCAACGACTTTTCGAACGTTGTGTGTGGTTCAGAAATAAATATCACAGCTTCCATATTTCGGAAGGCACGTAAAAATGTGGGTCCTGTGCTTGATCTCTCTCCGGTCGTGTCGGATTGCCGTCCCATCGGACTAGGCGTACCTAAAGGAAACTGAGAGTGCACCTGTGTTTGCGCACACGCTTGTGCACTATAATATGTCCTGCGTACCTGGCTAGTCTCATAAACTATTGCCCTATTTGTTGCCCACATCAATTTTATTGAAAATACGTTAGCCTGGCCACCCACCCAATTCTCGACCTTAACTGACGTCGCTTAACCTTGACAACAAGCCCCTTAGAGGGGCGAGTAACAGATAAATATAAATAAAAATACTAGCTAATAAACACTAGTTTACAATCACTGGACTAGATACTAAAGGTTGCTGCAATGTTAAGACTTACGACCTTATTATACGTCTGTTATGTAATCTAACGGAACTGTTATTGTATTAGATGACCTCTAGTCTGAAGTGATAGCTAATAATAATTGCTGATTGTATAAAACTAGTTGGGGCAAGCGGTGTTACCCTTGATAATATAACGATCAAACATATTAGCCTTAGTAACTTATAGTATCTTGTGCGTTCTTCTCCATAAGAATGACACTTTGGAACCTCGCAAAATCCATTGCGTAGTTTTAAAGATCTAAGCATACATAGGGACAGTCTGACAGCGAAATACAACTTAGTTTAATACTATGCATCGATAAATAATTTATTTATAAAGATAATTATACTATACGTCAAGAGACAAGTTTTATCTATTCTAATTAACTAGATTTGATTAGGCGTGCAAATCTCTGTAAATATCTAAAGAATTTAAAAATCCTACTAATATTATAAACGTGAAAGTTTGTAAGTATAGATATAGGGTGTTTGTTAATACGCATAGGTTACTTTTTTGCCGATTGCATAAAAGGGACTTAATACTAGCTACCGGCGACTTCGCCCTCGCATGTAAGTTATAGCTGCAAAAATATAACCCCCTTACTGACTTAGTCGATCAAATAATAGACTTTGTGTTAATTCAGGGGTTCAGCTAACTCAGAATAAATTTAATCAAGATAGATTCAGGTATTTGAAAATCTGTGAATGAGTAACAAATATTCATCCACTACCATACCTAAAACTTTACCGTTTATAACGGAGAAGGAAAACATCGTGAGGAAACCTGGATTCCAATTATTAGAATCTGAAATCGCCAATCCGCAGTGAGCTAGCGTGGTGATCAATGCTCAAACCTCCCCTATAAGGCAAGAGGCCTGTGCCCAGCAGTGGGACGTATATAGGTTGGTAATTAATTACTTAAAAATGTTAGTAGGATATATAGCATTTGTCAAACAAAACCTATTAGTATTAGCGCAGCTTTAGCTCGACACCCTTGAACCAATTCTCGAGAGCCTCTCATTATTACGTCAAAGGCCAGCCGTGTCAACGAGGCGAGCTTTTGTTGTAAGAGATATAAAGATACGAATACTTGATAGATTTTCAAAGAATTCTAATGATGCTGTGATAGCCTAGTGGTAAGACCGCAGGAGTGCAGGTCTGACAAGTCAAGGGTATCCAGTTCGGTTATCACGGTGCGAACCGACTTTTCGAATGTTGTGTGCGTTTTAGAAGAAAATATCACAGCTTCCGTGTTTCGGAAGGCACGTAAAAATGTGGGTCCTGCGCCTGATTTCTCTTCGGTCGTAGCGGATTGCCGTGTAATCGGGCTATGAGAATAAAGGAACAGAGATTGCACCTGTGTGACTAAGGGAAAACTAGGTTTAATAAAAAAAAAACGACTCCACACTAAGGGACCTAATCCTTGTATCGCGGGGGGTTACACATCATTCAATTTACATGCACATTGACACCCAGACTTTGAAAGTTTGAACAAGAATTTGCGAATCGCACAAATTAATGACGTACGCGGGGATGGACAATTCGCGTACAGTGGTAATTGGCGTGGCGACCTATACCACTCGACTATCCAGTGCAGTCCATATTGCGATATGGACATCGACACTGTGACACAAATAAATTGAATAGGATAGTCGCGAAAGGAGTTTCCATTCTTGCATTCACTTAATGGTTTTTGCATCGAAATTAAGAAATTACATCACAAAAACCTAGCCGACGGTGTGACAAAAAAATATAAAAAAAGACACGAAGAAAAAACAACAAAATTACTTAAAATAAATATTTAAAACATACACCAAAATTGTCACGTTTCGAACTCGATTCGAATAGTTACAAAAGTTCAAATGCGTACGACGGACGGTGGACGCGAGACGCAAATTACAACAGCGACCAATCAAATCAATGAAAACTATATTATACGCTACTTTCAGACCTTAAATAAACAACCTTGACTCTAACTAACAGCATATATTACTATATTAACTAATTCTACTGTATTTGGAAAACCACGTGGTAAGCACATGGTTAAAAAGGGGATTTTCGTGGTGGCCTTGCGGTTTATGCACAAGTTGTAGGTAGCTCAATGCACTGAAGTACTAATTTGACTTTCAGACTTTTTAAACTTAATGTACTTTATATTTTCAGACAGCATTATTGAACGTTGAAGGAAAACTTCGTAAGAAAATTTGGATTTCAAATTTTGGAATATGGAATCGCCCGTAGTGAGCAAGCTTGGTGATCAATGGTAGAACTTTCTCTATATGGGAACGGGATTTGCCTAGCAGTAGATTATTTATAGGCTAGACAGCGTACTAATCAATAGGGCTGATGACAACTTTTTTAATATCCGTCATAAAGTTTCATGACTAATATTTGATAAGTAATTACAACGCTGTTACTTGAAGAGTTGATACTAGGTTTCCTGTTCCTTATTCGATTAGTTTTCTGCTTTCATTCATACCTATCGTCATCTCAACCTTCGACTCTTTCTTTCTCTTATAATCTCTCACTTTAACTACCAAAATCAAAACGTTTTTATTTCGAGAAGGGCAACTCAAGACTCTGGTTGCGCGGTACCAAAATGTCATTCTTCGAGAGAAGAACCGGAAAAAATTTCATAATCCATCTCATCTCTCACCGTTGGGTGTTCAGAAATCATAATTTCGGATCGAAACATCACGAGTTCCTATCTAAAAAGATCACCTACCCTTCCTCGGTCGATCACGACTCCTGATAGCCCCCGACCTACGGGTCAGGCATCACAAAGTCGTGTGAAAGACACCGTGTCCTCTACGGAACAGTAGGAAATATCTGATAACAGCGAACGACCTTTGTAGGTCGTTTGGACGTCTCAAACCATACTTGGGGATTAGAAACAAATGCTGGATAGCTCTCTAGAGATCGGATAGGTTATCTTGTGATGACGTTGGCGGCGATGGAATTGACGGTTTATAAATATCACGCAAAATTGACTACTGTTTCAAACACACGAAAATTTATTAATCGTCAGTCAAATCTTATGTTAAGCTCTGCGATTGGTTGTAAGTTCTATGGTCATCCAATCACAGTCGTGATTAAATTTGACAGCAGATTCAATTGATCAGACTTTCGAAAACCGGGGTAAAAATTGCAGTTCCGGACTTAGTTTAAAAGTAGGTTTCTCAGCATTGATGGATTGTAAGTTAGTAAATATTACGAGAAATTTAGAATTGGAGTTGCGGAGTACGTTTCCTCAAAGTTGTCGAATTAAAGTGGGGAAACGGATCCCTCAAAATCGGAAGACAGTAAAGCGTAAACTTTACTAATATTACAAAGAGGTACAGTGTGTAAAGTTGTAGGAGATAAACTTAGGTTCTAATGAAACAATTTTAGAAATTCTTAAGGCACGTCATTTGTGTGATATAATGAAAAATACTACTTAACGAAGTGGGCACGGGTCAGTGGGTAGTGATCATTAATGGGGTCTGGTCCATCAAATGATGTCAAACTTTAGCTAGCGATACATCTTAGAAAGTATCTTTAGCAAAATCGTTTGGGAGATTACGTACCTTCCCCTATTGCCGGTATTTTTAGTCTGTTCTATAGAAGTGAATCAAGACTAGGAAGTGGGGAAACAGAGTTTCCAGTAAGATTTGACAGGGATTGGACCTTTAAAGCAATCCTATTGATTAATATCTCTCCGTCTCATACCCTAGCACGAATCAATATCTTTCGGATTCATGTGCGAAACCGAGTTACCAGTAAGATTTGACTGTACATTAGTAGACGTGAAGCTATCCTATTGGTTAATATCTCTTCATCCCGTACCCTAGCATGCACCAACGTCTCTTCGAATTAAAGTTTTAAATTCATCACGTGTCAAAAACAGTAAATGAAAACATCGTACAGAAAGCAACACACCTGAGAATTGTTCATTTCTAAGCCGTTTCTTAAGCAGTTTTTTAAAAGTACAAGAACTTTGTAAAAAAAAAGATGTGAAAATTGTTGTCACTATGCAAAATATATTTTATTTTTAAAAGAATTAAATAAATAAAGCTTACGCTTTAGTATTTAAAAAAAGATAATTAAGTCATAATTGACGCGAATGAAAAGGATTTTTGCAAATAAGATTATATTTATATGTCATTTTTATACCTTTATTTAATGTCATAAAAACTAATGATTGTGCTCAGGTATTTTTTTAGTTTAAGCTTTAAACCATTGCAATCTTTTCATCACTTTATTTATATCTTTTTTATTTTATTTATTCTATTCTATTTATATCTTCTCATTATCTCTTTGTATGCTATGCTGGAGTTAGCTTACAGTCTTTCTGTATGCAGAAGGTATTTATGTAGCATATTACATAGAGAAACTGCTTACTGAAGTCGAGACCCAAAACAGATAGGCAGGGACTCAAGATCGAGATTTATTAAGAGTATTTATTAGGTTCTGTTTCAGACAACATGTTAAAACGTGGATCCGACACCTAATCTCTGCCATTCCACCAGGCTATCAGGCAGAAACAGAGAGTGCACCTGTGTTTGCACATCATTATATATCCCACATAAGATGTTGTGGCCTAAATCGGTCAAGATATAATTGTTATTACACTTTCACAGCTCATAAAGTAAACAAATTTTCAAAATTCTTTCATCTATGTTCTATTATATTAACAGATAGTTAGACTATATTTTATCTCTAAAATCCCCATATGAATGGGAACTAAATGATGAAACCGATGGCTTCTCTTAGACATACTTAGTGGTAGGATTCTTTTTCCGCACTTAGGCTCGGTAGTAGCCCATAGTGCATGGGTCTTGTAAAAGATTTATTTATTTAAAGTGTTAATAAACTTATTTACCTATTGTTGTATAATATACATAATACTTAATTATAAATTTTTTGTATTTAATATGTTATGTTTATATTATAATTATTACTTACCTAGCTTTAAATATAATTAAATTTTTGTCTATTTCACACTGTCTATACATATAATATTAATTGTTTTTCTAGTTTCAAGTGTATGTTTTTTTTATATTAAATTTGTTTTAAGATTTTATGTTGTGGTTTCTGAGTTTGCCAAAAGGAGATTTGTGGGATCACGAATTAACTTTTTTAGTGGCTCAAGGCAATAGCTTATGCTCAAATTAAGACTTTTGCCATAGAGTGGGACACCAAATATGACATGAAAGACTATGGTGTGTTATAAGCAGAAAAATCAATACTTTTTAACAAGTTAAATATTTTTTTGCTACATACATGTAGAAAAAAAATGGATTAACAGTTATTTTATAAAAGAGTATGTCAAACTTTTATTAATTGCTCGAGAGTACGATCAGTGTTCTAAGTAGGTTACAGTAACATGTCGCATTCACTTTCATGCCCGTTTTTTTTGCTCTCAACGCGAAATTTAAGACACGTAAAGATTAATATACAAGTAAAAATGTACATAAAAAAATCTTATTTATATAAAAACATCGTAAAGTACACAAAATTTCACTTAAAAGCTGTTTTTCGATCAACTCAGTCGGTAAGGAATAACGGAAGTTACCCATCATTTTATATGAATAGTATTAGTGTCTACTGTATATTATCATGACGCCGCAATCACAGATCGCTATATCCATCGTCTTACAATCGTATTAAATAATCAATTCGTATAAATCGGCATTATAATGTGATAACGTGATAATTCATATCACATAAAAGTTTCGTCCTTATACAAACAAAAATAACTTAGTCATACTTACAGATATACGTCGGCGCGGGGCACACAGGTATAGGAACTCAATTAACAACTGATAAGTAATCTAAAGATTAATTAATAATTCAACGATACAACGACCGACCGACTAGCCGATGTCACCACGATTGACGTTCGCCGCGCGGCCATTTTCCGCTAACGTTTGAAAACCTGATATTTTATCAATACATCGTGTCTTTAAAATATTGTCAAAATTATGCCTTCTCTTCTGTTTCTTAAACAACATAAATCGCTAGAAGTGAAAACAAAGAGTATGGAGTTAATAAACTACTTGTGTTATTATATTGGAGAACAAATCAACCCAGTAAATAAATGATGATTAATGGTAGTAAATTTCTGAATTACGTAGTTTTTGAACACAACTTAATCTTTACGTTTAGTTATGGGCAAATTGAAACCATTGAAAATATTTTAAAGCTAATATCAATAGAGTGTAAAGCCTTATAATATCAATATTCAAAGTATTTATTTGATAAAGTAAGTTTTTTTTTATATGTTTTCGTGGAAAAAAGAAGTATTCATTGAATAATATGAAATTAAATGATTACACGTCAAGTAAAAACGTGATGATGATACATAGAAACATAACGTAACATCTGTTTTTGTTACGTCATCAATTGACCTACAAACATAGATAAGTTTCTTAGCATTAAAATATGATAGTTCTTTTTTTCTTCAATTGCGTTTGTACGAGTGCGATAGAGACGGGAATAACTATAATCACTTGGCAATGTAATCTTTGATTCTATCAATATTTTCGTAAATGAAATACATCAAGACGCTGTCTTTAATTTCATCTATTTTGCTGTGTTTCAAACTGAAAATTATGTTCAAGCTAATTAAAATGGCTGTTACCTGAAATAAAATATATCTCCTGGTTACCTTATTAAAAAGTAGTGTTTAATTTTGTTTATAAATATTGTTTTCAACCATGGCGATTGAACTTATGAGAGCAACAAGTGATACGAATAAATCACAAGAAATAACCAGTTTATATGAATACTGTCGAGTATGTACTACTCGGAATACGAATATGAGTGCTCTATTTGACCCAGGAAAGACGAATATACTCGATAAAATATATTATTGTACGGGAGTTCGCGTAAGTACCCAATGTTTACAAACAGTTTTTACTATAAAATAAGTAATAAATGTTCTACAAGTTTCACACTCTCACACTAAGCACAGCTGAGCTTATATATTTCTAAATACATACATATCACAGATAAGTAACACAGACGCAGAACAAATGATTATGCTCATCACACAATCATTTGTCCTGGGTGGGAATCAAACCCACAACCTCTGGTATAGCTGTCAGGGCCACTAACCACTCAAGCAACAGGCCTGTCAAATTCTAAGTAGTCAATTCATCCAACTAGACTGTTACTGCAATAGGTTTTCTAGTATGTCTATCCACTTATTATGGCCATGGGCCATCTGTGTACCTAAACTAGAATTATTATAAATGAGAATTCTATAAGAATAATATGTGGAGAATTCCTAGTCCTCTATCACTTTTGTGTGTGTTGTATTTATCAAGATTGCCCAACTAGATTCAAAGCCAAATTTATATTCCCTTTTTTTGAACTTTGACATTCTCAGTTCGCCTTTCTTTACCTGAAACACTAGTTTGGGCTAAATTTGGTCAGTGCTTCAAAATCGGTAATCATTTATACCGTAAACAGCCTTTAGGATAAATTAATTATAATTATATGATTTAATATTGTTTAAATAAAACTTCATATTTAAAATAATTTACCATACAATTTCAGCTCAAAAACGAAAGAGATTTACCAACTCACATATGCACAGTCTGCCTCACACACCTAACAATAGCATGCAAGTTCAAGACAACATGCTTACAAGCAGACGGAGCCTTCCGGAGTCTTGTCATCGACACTCAAATCAAAATAAAAGAATGGAGACTTATATTAGACGGCTTCGACGATGACATCTTTGTTAAACAAGAATTTGAAGTCGATTTAGAGTCTGATGTTGACCAAGAAGTGACGATATTACCAAGTAATGATGGGTTAAATGAGATTTTGGTTCAAACTGAGGAAGTTATAGAAGAGACTGTGGTTACGGAGAGCGAGGAGAAAGATACAGTAGTGGAGGATAAAGATGGTGTTCAGAAAAGTAAGAAGATTGCTTTAAAGAAAGATGTTAGGTATGTTTTAGTTATTTTTGTTTATTAAGATATAAAAAAGCACATATTATTCTTAAGGTAAGATAGAGTTTAACAAAACAGTACAAACTGTTTAACCGCAAGATTAATAATGGAATTGGTGCTTAGATAGACTCAAGGTTTTAGAGCCGCTCAAAACTAACTTCCTTATCATGAGACCACCAGTGAAGTATCCCTACCAAATAGTAACCTATCAAACATAAAAAAGAAATTGGTCCATGCATCTTTGAGTAATAGCTGGCAATCAACTATTTCTCAACTCATTAACTACTTAATAGCGGTCCGGACCGATTTCGGCCACGGCAGCCAGTGTTACTATGACAATAGCCAGCTACATGGACATTTTATAGTGCACAAGCGTGTGCGCAAACACAGGTGCACTCTCTATTCCTTTTACTCTCATAGCCCGATTACGGTAATCCGACACGACCGGAGAGAGATCAGGCGCAGGACCCACATTTTTACATGCCTTCTGAAACACGGAAGCTGTGATATTTTATTTCTTAAACGCACACAACATTCGAAAAGTCGGTGCGCGCCGTGGGGATCGAACTCAAGACCTCCGGCTTAGCAGTCCTACGGTCTTGCCACCAAGCTATCACTACTTATAATAAATCTAACAACAATCCATCACAACTTACAGTGCGCCGCTTCGTGGCCGTCCAAAGAAGACGGACTCCCCCCGGCGCCTGCGCAAGTATAAATTCAAGAAGCTTTGGTGCGAGCCGTGTAACATCAAGTTTGACAGCAAGGAGCAGTCGACGGCGCACAAACGGGAACAGCATAAGGACAGCGAGATGTGGGTGTGTGAGGTGAGAGCGAGATAGAGTATTGTTATTTATTATATTTTATTTATGTGTGTATAAATATTTGTCGGCGAGAAGAACGGGATAGATATAGGCGGAGCGTTCAGATCGTTCGTCTTCACCAGCCATTTTGAATGTCTTGTCGAAATTAAAACGATTACATGATTAATGTAACAAATTGTAATAAAACGTGGAAGATGAATACAAACATAACTTACTTTGTGAAACGCGGCGAGTTCTGCACTTCCGTCCGTTCGCCATCAGGGTTATTCGTCCAAGAATCCTGCTCACGGCCAAGCACAGACCACACACAAGTAATCCCGTTCCTCGAATGTCTTACTTGACGTTCCACAAAACAATCTCGTATTGTCGCTGTCATCGGCGTAACACCACGCAGGTGTGGTAGCCGATAGGTATACCACCTCGCCGACATATACTATAAGATTTAAAGAAACTCTTCCAGTTTTTAGGTAATGCAGCGTTACTTAACGTATATGTTACAGTCATAGTGATTAATTAGCGATTATACATAATGACTAGTCATTATGGATAATAGCTAAATTCTCTAGACAGTGTGATAAATTAATCACATTATCTAGTTATTATTCATAATATCGTGTCAAAGTTAGCCAAAGTAATAATACGGTCTTTATCTTAGATTCACCCTTGTTTGATCGAACAACGTTTGATATAATATTACTCAATCGAACAACGTTTAAGAAAATCATCACTTTGTATAATGTCGTTTGACATAATTTTCAGTTCGTCGAATATTTATTTGCTATATCAACATTTGCACTAATGATCAAAAGGTATAATGTTCATTTGATATCCACACTCCTGCCTAAAAAAAAACCTAACCTAACCTAAATTAGGTGAGGTTAGGTTTTTTTTTATTTGTTAAAATCTATGTTTATTGAGGTGAAAATATTATCTTATGTTATTTTAATTGTTAAAATAATCTTTCTGATATGTATGCTTAAGGAAAATTGAAATACAAATTTATTCTTAAACGAATATCCACTTGATTTATCACTTTATCTAATTCTTTGAAGATATTATGTATAATAGCTAGTTAATGTGATTAATTTTGTGTTAATTATCACTTTATCCAAATTGAGTTGATATTATTCATAATAGCTAGACAGTAAACATAATATCTAGATTAATCACTTTGGCTGTAACATATATGTATATCAATAGCAATTAATTAAATATTGCCTTTTCCAGGTATGCGGTAAAATGTTCGTGCACCGCGCATCGCACTACACGCACGTGAAGTCTCACCAGCCGCCGCAGTACGCGTGCGATACGTGCGACTATAAAACTTGGCATAAATACGATCTCGTTAAACATATCAGGATACATACTGGTTAGTTATAATTTATTTTTAGTTTTTATTCAGTTACACAGCGCCATCTAGTCTGAAACAAAGCTTGTATAGATAAAAAGCTAACTTTATCTATAAACTAGTTGTTGACCGCGTCATCGTCCTCGCGAATGGCGGTTATAGCCGTAAAAATATAACCCACTTCTGACCACTTTTGATATTACCAAATTTTTCTATATCGAAAGCAATTATTATAACTTTCCAACAACTATCGTCAATCGTCATATTTTAGTCAATATATACAGAAACTTAACAATTTATATACTAAAACCTTCCTCGAGAATCACACTATACATTGGCGAAAACAGCATAAAAATTGGCGCAGTAGTTTTTCAGTCGCTAACAGATAGATACGGCGTCATTTAATGATAGTTATATTAATATTTCCCCTTTAACAACAATTTCTGCCCCCTTTTCTACCACGAACCCCTAAAAAGGCCCCTTTTCTACCCGCAGGCCACAAGATGTACCAATGCGAGTACTGCACGGCCTCGTACTACACGTCGTCGAACCTCCGCAGTCATATACGCAGGAATCACATGCACCAACGACCGCACGAGTGTAGCATATGTAGGCGCACGTTCTTCGATAGGACCAAGTTGAATAGGCATGTGGATTCGCATTTGGAGATTAAGAGGTGAGTTGAAGCTGTTATTTGTTTGTATTAACAATATTTGGACCTCTAAAAAGACCCCTAAAAAGTGTTTTTGTGAGACCCCTAAAAAGTCGCTTTTTTGTGAGGCCCTCTATAGGTGCTTTTTTGGAACCCCTAAAGGCTCTTATATGGTAGAAGCTACTAAAGAGTTTTAAAAGTTAAAAGAAGCTTATTTGAGAGAGACTTGTTTTTAACTTAACGTAATATTTAATGAATTTTAAGGGGTATTGTTTGCGGACACCAAAAATTCTCTTATTTTGTGAACGTTATAATCACACTTTTTACTATTAAAAATGAGATAAATTACACCCAGACACAGAACAAATGATCGTGCTCATCACACAAACATTTGTCCTGGTAGGGTCGGAGTCGATTCCAATTTTAATGGCCTTTTGCATGTTATCGCTAACAAGATTTATACAAACTATATACACACAAATATAAATTCTAACATATTAATGCTATAGTCCTCCCAGATTCGAGTGCTCGGTCTGTCACGCGGGTTTCACGCGACGCTGTTATTGGAAGAAGCATTTACTGAGGCAGCATGACGTCATCACGCCCCCACAGAGGCCCGGCCGGCAGAAGGTCAACTTGGTGATAAGGGACACACAGCCCTGGCAGGGGGGCGAAGCTGTGTAGAGAGAGAGAAAGACAGCGAGAGAGGGAGAGAGATGTGTTCTAGCTGTTACCCGCGATTTAGCTAGCGTGAATGTCGGTTATAGCTCATAAAACATTACTTAACTATGACGCAGTCGGTTAAAACGTAGTCTATGCCAGGGGGGTGAAGCTGTGTAGAGAAAGAGGAGAGAGAGTGTTACTCTCACGTTACACGTGTTACGTTCACGCTCAAAACGGTTGGATCAATGATGATGACATTTGATACTTGTTCCTTTTTAACCGACTACGTCAGAGTGCTAATGTTTCTGCAACTATAACCGACATTGGCGCGGTCGAAGTCGCGGGCAACAGCTAGTACAAGATATTAGGCATGTGCTAACTCTATGAATAGACTAGATCACCAGGTATAATATATGTTTTTGTCATCTTGTCTATATCTAAAGTTATTGCCCACACATGCCTAATATTAAAAAGAGGTTTATTATAAAAAAATACACAAAAAGACACATTTTTCTTTGTATTTTTTTGTCAAGTGGTACAAGGATTTTTTGTCACGTGGCCGAAATCGGAACTAATGCCGTCATATATGAAAAACCATCACTTTTGCCAGACAGTTGAGTTGATTCTTGTTGCGAATATGCACACCAACGCCCTCATGTTAATGTCATCCACGTGCCAAAAGATCCTTGTATTTTGGCACTTTTCGCATCAGTCTATTGTGAAGACTAAAGTTATTCGTACTCTACAACACTAGTACGTTTTACCCATTGGGTACGGAACCCTAAAAATATGCAAGATGTTACTCGACACAAAGCGAAAGGTCGGGGAAAAAGTTTTTTCGCAAAATCTTTTTGGCTATAGTATTTGTATCTGGCTGATTTTGGTATAATTCAAAGTTAAAATTTTAAAGAACATAATTCCAAATTCTAATTTTATTAGAGAGTAAAAGATTTTATTACAAGTTCATACATACTATAATGCGAAAAGACTTTTTCCCCAACCTATTATGTAGTGATGAAAGGTATTAAGAATTTGTATCGCAATAAATAGGTTGTTTTCAAATATATTAATATGTACAAAGTATTTGTTAATAATGACTGTATATTCTTATGTTAGATATAAATAATATAATTATACAAAATATGTTATACGTATTGTGTGGTTTTATTTTAAATTCCTGTGAAATCTGCTTTTCAATTCGTACGGTTTTGGTATATAAAGGTAGTTTGTAGGTAGAAAAAAGTCTCTTAAATCTCGACAGCGTATGAAAGGTGGTAAGTCCCTTCATATTGAAGCTATACTATCATAGCCTAGTGGCAAGACTGTAGGACTGCCAAGTCAAAGGTCTCGAAAACAATCCCCATGAAGTAATGTTATGCGCTGCCATGCACCGACACCAAATCGCGGATAACGTAGCACAGCGGCACAGTCTAAATATATTATTGTCATACAGTCGTCCGACGAAAGCGTCTAGACAGGGCAATCGTGCGGGGTGCGAGGGGTGGGACGCGGGAGGGCCGAGCCCGAACTGCGAACAAAATAATGTTAGCAGTTCGGGACACGTCATTCAGGGCTTACGCGTGTTTGTGTTCGTAATTATTTTATAAAATGGTGCATACGACGTGTGCTGTGAGAGATTGCAAGTCTTCATCTCGTATTAATAAGGATCTGCGGTTTCATCAGCTTCCATGATGAATACGTAAATTTAATAATAAAAATATTTGTCATGCCCGTCAAAGTTGACAACGCCAACATAATGGCCGAATGGTGGACGGAAAGAAGTATGAATAGGTAGGTAGGCTAGGTACCTGAAGGAAAATGGAAAATCCTGGAAAATGAACGCCATTTTTTTTAATTCGACACAGGGCTATTAAAATCTATTTTCAAATCTATTAAATCTAGAAACCGAAAATATTTGTCAGTTACCCATTTATAATTATTGTTTTATTTAATATTATTTACTGTCATAGTTTTTCAATTGGTTCTCAGCAAGTTATAATAATATTAGGTTACACTTTTTTTAATGAATATAATGTTAACGATGTTGATCTGCAATAAATAAATAATTTTATTAATATTTTTAATTTTGACAACCCTTGCCATCGCGATACTGTCAAGACGTTGTCGGCATTTTCCACAAGATCAAAGGCGTCGGACGACTGTATGATATTTAGACTGTGACAGCGGTTCAGGTTTAGTCAGCAAGAGTCTGACACTACCCGCTTCCTCCCCCGAGGAGGTGGGTGTCCATGAGGATTCCCTCGCTTTACCAAAAAAGAGGACAACAGCTTGTCTACACGAATATTATAAAGAGGAAAACTTAGTTTGTTGCAATGAATAGGCTCAAAAACTACTGGACCGATTTTCAAAATTCTTTCACCATTCGAAGGCTACATTATCCACGAGTAACATAGACTACATTTTATTTTGAAAAAAAATAGGGTTCATAAATAAAATGATAGTTTTCATATTATTTTTGTCAGTAAAACGAAGTCTGCAGGGACAGCTAGTTGTAAATAAAAGACTGCCTGTGTACATAGATATCATCATCACCATTGGCCTCTAGCATCTATGACAGATGATTGAAACAGCATTTATTTAAATCAAATAAATCAACACATAGATATATATTATGATATCTCGCTAGTCGGAGCGCAGACAGCGGTCAGAGCAGCGCTTCAGGCAGTCGGGGTCGTTGCGGCAGTGCGCGCGACATGACGCCTGACAGCGCGTTAGTGTGCGCACGTTGGTACGTGCGAGGCGCTCGTCAAACATCACGCTGGGGACAAAATAATAATGTATTTGAGTAGCAACTTGATGAAATTGTTATTGGAAGTTTCGATTGTGAGCTTTCAGGGCCTATTGGTTTATTGGTTAGTGGCCCTGATTGCTATACCAGAGGTTGTAGGTTCGATTCCCATCCAGGACAAATGTTTGTGTGATGAGTACGATCACTTATTCTGTGTCTGAGTGGATGTAGAGTCTTTTTTATCCGTGGTGAAACGCTAATGACTTCAACCCACGCCGAGGGCACGGCGTGGGGATATGTCGGACTCCCACCGACTAAAAACACCCCGGGCCCCTACCTAATCCAGCATCACGGGATCTCTCGCGCATGCTCTGCGTGACTCTGGCTGGCTTCTGTCCAATAGGACTTCTTGTCAAGGGGTGGGTGTAAAGAACCCACCTCACTCCTCGTAAGTACGGCCACTCAAGACGACGCGGTCGTTTCCTCTTAGCCTGTTAGCTGATCGGATGACAGGGTACCCTGCCATCCGCAGGCCCGAAGTAGTCCTTATACCTAACCAAATAGAGTCTAAATCTGTCTGTCAAAAGTTCTCACCTATCTATAAAAGGCACAGAGGTACATGTTGCCGCGTCACAGTGCAGCACTGGCGGCGCGACCGCAGCCATTAGTGAAGCGTCCTCACCGACAACGTACGGTATGTGGTCGATGTACACGCTGTCGAACAGGCATAACCGCTTCATGTATTCTTCCGCGTGAGTAAACATTGTTGGTGGAGTGCCTAGGAGTTAAAGAAAATACATTCAATATTATACGTATTTTGTGTTTTTTTTTAGGGTTCCATACCCAAAGGGTAAAACGGAACCCTATTAGGTAGGTACTAAGCCTCCGCTGTGTGTCAGTCTGTCTCCAGGCTGTAACTGATGAATCATGATAGCTAGAAAGCTGAAATTTTCACAAATGATGTATTTCCGTTGCCGACAACAAAAACTAATAAGTTTATTAGTTAAAAATAAAATTAAATGTGAAAATAAAAAATATCTTAAAATTTTCTCATAATATTTTCTTGTATTACCTGTCACAAAAAATAATTAAAACAATATAGTAAATATTAAAGTCTGGCTTCCATACAAATGTAATTTTTAAGCAATTTTCACCCGATCTTAATAAACAGGCATAAACTTGAATATTTGTCCTAAATATTTAGAAATATATTAACTATAGCAAAAAATACATAATTTAATACATAAAAAGCATGACTAGATGATAGCACGGAACCCTTCGTGCGCGAGTCCGACTCGCACTTGGCTGGTTTTAATAGAATGTTCTTGGTTGGTTACTTACCGACCGTGCAGTTCCCGGTGCGAATAGGGCTGACCCATATCCACCAATGGGTGTCGTAAGAGGCGACTAAGGTATACTACGACCCGGTGCATACCACCTAGCGCCTCGGGTCAACCTCCTGGTGGGGAGTAAACCACCAGCAACAGCATTCCCAAGGAGGGTTGGCGTCAGGCAGGCGGCCGGCCGTAAAAATATACAGCCAAAACCTCAGCAGCATGGATAAGACACGCTGCGCCGACCCCAAATAATAATAATTGGGATAAGGGCAGGGGAATGATGACTTACCGACAGCATAATATCTCGTGTTACACATATGCTCCTGGATGAGGTCGGATCTGTTGTGGAACCACCCGATCAGCCACTGCAAGTCTTCGAACTTGGTGATCTCGTCGTTGATGACCTTCCGCGTGAGGCGGAGGTACTCCACATCGGCCTCTATCACAGATTCGTCTTTGTCTTCACCGTAACTGGGGAAAGAGGTGTATAAATCACATTAATATTTTAAAGGCGTATGAATGTATGTGGTGGGAGAAGTTGCGGGAAATTATCTATTTTTAAATAAAAAAAACATCTTAATATTACATTAAACCTAGTAATTATTAGGTAGGTAAGTACTATTTACTGCAATCTAATCCACTTGGAAATTGATGGTGATGGATCACCACGTCAATTACCACAGTGCGCGACGTATCCCGGGTTTGATGCCTGCCTAGGACAAAAATTTGTGCTTTCCACAAGTGCTTGTTCTAAGTCTGGGTGTCTCAGTGCATGTGAACTGAATGTCTGTGAAATCCCCCGCGATACAAGGATTAAATCCATTAGTGTGGGAGTCGTTTAAAAAAACTAAACTAACGAAATCAATCAGACGAATGAAACTTGATAATAGTACCAATTGTACTTACTTTCTATACTGCATCTTGAGGATAGCTTCAGACATATGTATTCTGAAGATGACGCCTGGCCTCAAGTGAGCCTGATACAAGTCTTTTGGCATCTCCACGTATCCTGACTCCCATTCCTGAAAGATAATGAAATAATATTTAAAATGGTTTAGATATCCGGGTAGTCAAGAGGCCTAAGTCAATTGGGTATTGGGCTGACTTAGGTATTAAAAAATGTTGGCGTTGTGTGAAAGTCATGGAATATTTATCTTCCTCCTTTATAAAATTCCCGTGTCACAATGTTAGTTACCGTACTCCTCCAAAACGGCTGGACCGATTCTCTTGAAATTTTGTATATGCATTCAGTAGGTCTGAGAATCGGCTACTATATATTTTTCATCCCCATTTTTTTCGCGAACGAAGTTGCTTGCAACGGCAAGTTATTAGTAGGATTTTATAAGCTTACCTTCACACTGGGCTCGTATACATCATAGTTGACTTTGTCTTTATACGTCGTCTTCTTCTTTTTCTCGTCCTTTCCCTGTCTAGCTATCGGGACCTCGGTACTTGAAGTATTCTTAGACTGGAAAACAAATGTAGATACTATCAATACATAGTTGTACTACATAACTAGTAGCCCATCCCGGCTTCGCACGGGCATATTTCGTGAGGGATACTCACACACCACGTACTGGCGCCATTGTAGTACATGCTATATATCAGAGATGGCGCTGCATGTTTTCCTGCTTTTCTTAAAATTTTTCCTAAACTTTCTTCTTTGCTATAAACCTCACGGGGCCCTTTCCAACGAATGCAAAACCGTGGAAATTGGTTCGTGCGTTCTGGAGTTACAGTGTCAGGAAGGAAACCCCGATTTATGTTGGATAAAATCATCATAATCTTCCATCTCATTGTACTTGGGGTCGGCGCAACACTTTTTTTTCTTACACGATATAATAAAATAATAATAAAAAGAACTAAAAATCCATTGCCAAAAAAAAAAACAACTAACTATACTTAATAGAAACTGAAAAGCATTCAGTAGGTCTGCGAATCGGCTACTATCTATTTTTCATACCAATTTTTTTTGCGAACGTAGTCGCTGACAACAGCTATACTCCATTTGTTTAGGTAATTAACTAAATGTAAACAATCTTGGCGTTACTTTATAACCAAAAAAATATTTTTTAATTTGGATATTACTACTTACAAATCAAATAACTATAGTTTTAGAAAATCTGAATGTATTTCAAGTTATAAAACGTATTTACATTTTTCAAGATCACATTTTGTTTAAAAGACATACCAAAATTGATTACATTTAGTTAATTACCTAAACAAATGGAGTATAGTATTAATATAAAATTACAATTTTGATAAATACTCTTTGATGCCGAAGTTGTTTATAAAAAAATATTTCCCATTCCGGGAAAACTTTTAAGGCTTACATTACTAGGATACAGGATTAAATAATAAATTCCTTTATTGTAAAACTTACATCATCATCTGGTGGGCTCGTGGTCCGTTGGCGGCCTCTACGCCTCCCCCCGCGTCCTCGACGTCTCTAAAAAGGTATTGTAGCAAACCATTTAACAAAAAATTACGTCCGCTAAAATATTTAATTATGAGGTGTCTGAACTAGTGGCATATTTGTGGGTTACGTCCTGATTGGAATAGAGTTGCACGAGACTTCACTACTATACTCCATTTGTTTAGGTAATTAACTAAATGTAAACAATTTTGGTATGTCTTTTAAACAAAATGTGATCTTTAAAAATGTAAAATACGTTTTACAACTTGAAATACATTCAGATTTTCTAAAACTATAGTTAATTGATTTATAAGCAGTAATATCCAAATTAAAAATTATGTTTTTGGTTAAAAAGTAACGCCAAGATTGTTTACATTTAGTTAACTACCTAAACAAATGGAGTATAAGTCGTTTTACTAATATCCTTACCTACGTAATATCCTTCTAATTTTATAATTTGTTACTCTTTCACGCTCAAACTAGGTACTGGATTAATTTTCATAAAATTTCATATGGAGTTAGCCGCCCCTTATTAACACACAAGCTACCTTTTAACCAACTGCGTCAGAGCGGGGTAATGTTTTTGCTGTAGATCTCTAATACTAAACTATCAATAACTAACGCAAATTTTAACAGGCCTGTTGGTCTAGTGGTAAGTGACTGCTATACCAGAGGTCGTGGGTTAGATCCCCACCCAGAACAATTTTTTGTGTGATGAGTTTGATCAGGTTTCATCGTTTGTCCTTTGCCTTGGTGTAATTTATCTATAGTTCGTACTATTACAAGTGTATTAGATGCCTCTTGGGCAGAGATAGTGAACCAATGGCACACGAGGCACTAATGACTCTAAGCGTAATGTTTTGATCACTAAATTCATTAACATTGCGCTAAGAAAAATGTATAAAGTAACTACTTAAAACGCCTTTTCGCCCTTTGCTAGCAATTTTCTAAATGAACGGGTGCCCTTTATTTAAAAAAGAGCTTAATAAAGGCATAAAAATCGCACGTTTACACGTCACTATGTTCCTCCTGGAGCCCTTTGAGTTACCGCTCGCCTGGCACTCAAAGGGCTGCAGGAGAAACATAGTGGGTTTTCAGGTTCGCCATGACTGCTCTAGGTATAATCTTAACAATAAAAAAAAACCACAAAAATCCCAATCAAGATTTTATTAAACCATTACTCCTCAACATCTTTAGGTTCAGTTATAGAATCAACAAATACTATAGAGTTGCACTCGGCAGCGTCACATTGAAGCATGGGAGGCACCTCCACCGGCGTCACCGAGTACTCATCACCAATGACGTAAGGATTCCCGTCTATCCAAAGAGCATCGAACAAGCAGTATATATGCACCTTTATAGTCATATAGCTGATGAACTTATAAATCCGACCACCACACTCACCCAGATGCTCTTTTATACTTTTATCTGTCTTATACATGAGCAAAAGGTTATGGAATTTCGTAATCTCATCCATAACCACCTTTTTTATGAGATTTGTGTAAATTATATCAGCTTCGATATGCCTTTCTGGGTCTTCGTACATTCGCTGCTTGATTCGCAAGATGGCGTCTGACATTCGTACTCGGAATATGACCCCGGGATTCATCTGGTCGGGCAGAATCCCGGGTTTTTTGGTCGAGGTCGAGAATTCTAGGATCCTGTCCTTCACTGGCTCCGGATATGTGTAGTGATGTGGTCTTTCCCGCAGTTGTGGCCCAAGGAGTGTGTTAAATTTCCTCACGTTCTGTGGCAGAAATAAGTCTTGTCAAAATATCATCCTTTCATATTCTATCACTGGTCTTGTGGGTCTTTGAATGGATTTGTATGAGCGATTGCAAGTTCGATCTCAATGCAGGCACTGATGTGACTTTTTAAATCATATTTTCTTAATATTCTAAGATATTATTGGCAAACGGTGAAGGAAGACATAAGGTAACCTGGATTCCGAATATTGGAATCTGCAACCGCAAGCAGTGAGCTAGCGTGGTGATCAATGCTGAATTCTTTTTAATATGTTATAAGGGAAGCGACTTTTCCAGTAGCGAGATATTGACAGGCTGGTGTTATTTTTATTTATTTTATTAATATTCATAATCCAATAAAGATTTTGCTTCTTCTATCACTGACTTATTCATTACGCACTTAAATTGTTAATTTTTGTATTAATAGCGAGAAAAACGTGATTTTTGAATCTTTTATGTATGCACCCGTGTGAGTTATTCGGTCAAATAATAGGTTGATTGCGCGAGATCGGCATGGCAACTAGAACAAGCAAAATTATTTGACTTAGTTCTAATTATTTTATTTCAGATACTATGCATAAAATTAATAAAAAAAAAGTTTTTTAAACAAGCTTTTATTTATTTGAGTGCGAAAATGAAGAGTGCTTGGCAAGACAATTCTAACGAGCTCAAACTCTATAGGGGTAAAACAATCATATGATAAAAAGATTTCTCAGCTCCTTAGAAACAATCAAAAAACTAAACTTCGTTCCCGTGTATTGTTCCATCGGAGTCTTATCTTATATATAAAATTCCCGTGTCACAATGTTCTATTAGTTACCGTACTCCTTCGAAACGGCTAGACCGGTTCTCTTGAAATTTTGTGTCATTCAGTACGTCTGAGAATCGGCTACTATCTATTTTTCATCCCTATGTATTTCACGAACGAAGTCGTGGCCAACTGCTAGTATCTAATATTTTTTCAGTAACTTTCGTGAGGATGATTCATACTACACTCAGGAGCTCCCGTTAAATACGCTTGTGTAAACCGTTGTATCATTCAAAATAGTATCTAAAATAAAAGTAATTTTTGGGTATAGAATATAGATACGACGGGCCTGTTGGTCTAGTTGTTAGTGACCCTGACTGCTAAGCCGGAGGTCATGGGTTCGATTCCCACCCAGGACAAATGTTTATGTGATGAGCACGATCATTTGTTCTGTGTCTGGGTGTGACAAAAACTCATTAAAAGTTCTGCAATTCATCGATAGATGGCAATACTAAAAAGTGTCACCGCTATGCCGGTCGGAGTGGGGAGTTAGGTTATTATCGTTACGGAATTTCTCGATTCGGTCTCCACGCTCAAGGCCCGCGATAGAAGCTATGTTTTAACTTAATAAATAATAGGTCGGGGAAAAAGTCTTTTCGCATTATAGTATGTATGAACTTGTAATAAAATCTTTTAGTCTCTAATAAAATTAGAATTTGAAATTATGTTCTTTAAAATTTTAACTTTCAATTATACCAAAACTAGCCAGATACAAATACTATAGCCAATAAGATTTTATTACAAGTTCATACATATTATAATGCGAAAAAGCTTTTTCCCCGACCTAATAGATAGGTTCATGTAATACTAACCCGAGGGCTGCGCTTGATCCTGTTGTGTTCTGGGGCTGGCTCCAGTTTGTAGTTGCTCACGTACTGGTCGAACCTGCTGAAGTCAAAGGGGGCCCATGTGTCCACCGTAGGCTCGCCTTGAACGTCGCCAGGTTCCTCCTGTATATCCGAGATATTAGTATTAAAATTTAACAGGCCTGTTGGTCTAGTGGTTAGCGACCCTGACTGCTAAGCTGGAGGTCGTGGGTTCGATTCCCACCCAGGACAAATGTTTGTGTGATGAACACGATCATTTGTTCTGTGTCTGGGTGTGATTTATCTATAATATGTATTTATTTAGAAATATATAAGTATGTTTATCAGCTATCTGATAACCATAACACAAGCTCTGCTTAGCTTGGGATCAGATGGCCGTGTGTGGATATTGTCCCAAGATATATAAAAAAAAAAATGTTGGTTAGCATGAAGGTTATATTAAAGGCTTAAAGGAAAAAATGAATACTTTAATTACTTTACCAAATAGAGACTTAACAAAAGGACTCTCCTTCCGGAAATTTAAAGAATTTTTTCCTGTCGTAGCTATAATATGTTAAGTTAGTAGTTACGTTCGATATAGAAGAATTGGTGGGTATTACCAGAAAAGGTGCAGTGGGTAATAATTTTACGGCTATAACCGATATTCGCGTGAGCGAAGTCTCGGGCAACAAGTAGTTCAAATACTAAGTACCTTATTATGAGGAGATTTCTTCGGCGTGATCATCAGGTTGACGGGCTGCTCGTAGACATCATCTTTGATCTGGAAAACATTGGACAATGTAAATAACCGTATTACGGTTGCTAAATCCTGGTTGACACATATTCAGCTAGTTTTACGAATGTCGATATTGGTCTATGGAAGAAATCTGGTAGGTGTAGACTTACACTTTACGTGTCCCTTTCTATTTTTGTAGCTAAGTAAAATATATCATAAAAAAGCTAGCTAGTAAAGCTAGGTAAAATACGTGACTATTAACAAAGAATTGTGTTCATTTTAAATCTTTGTGGCTTGTTAATGAGTCTGGATTTGAAGTCAAGTAGAACTTAGCATAACATAAGATGTAGCCCTAACATTATTTTGTCCTGATCGACTTCAGCCACGGTGGCTAGTGCTAATACTATGACACCAGCCAAACACACGTGCCTTCCGAAACACGGAAGATGTGATAGTTATTTCTAAAACGCATACAACATTCGGAAAGTTGGTGGGCGAAATGGGAATCAAAGTCAAAGTTACCTTAGCAGCCCTGCAATCTTACCACCAGGCTATCACAGTTTCAGATACAGCCATAGGCCATCTACAAATACTTACATTCGGATAGTCGAACGTCAAACTGGCGAAAGGGTCTGAAGTCACCGCCGTGGCGAAGACAACCAGCTAGAAATATAATCCTCAAATAAATATTTTTTTTCGACATTCACACAACGCCATCTAGTCTCAATCTAAGCAGAGCTTGTATTACGAGTACTAGACAACTGATAAACATACTTTATACTTCTAAATACATACATATTATAGATACATTACACCCAGACACAGAACAAGTGATCATGCTCATTACACAAATATTTGTCATAGGTGGGAATCGAACCCACGACCTTCAGAATAACAATCAGGGCCACTAACTATGAGTCCAACAGGCCAGTCAGAATTTAAAAATCAAATGACAATATACGTTTACCAAAAAAAAATGGGTGTCTCAGGAAAGACCGCACGTGTAGCCGAGTGGTATAGGTCACCACGTCAATTACTACTGTGCGCAACGTGTCGCGGGTTCGATCCCCGCGAACGACAAGAATTTGTGCGATGCATTCAAGCTTGTTCTGAGTCTGGGTGTTTTTGTGCATATGAATTAAATATCTGTGAAACTCCCGCGACTGAAGGATTAAATATCTTGCAGTGGGAATTGTTTAAAAAAATATTACATATTAGAGAAAATTTAGAGTATCTAAATAAGCTACAATAGAAACGATAAAAAAAGGCCAAGAGATAGATAGACCGAATATTCTTTATTGCACACCACATGAGAAACAGATTTGATAAACGCAAAAGCTACATGGTGCCACAATGGAAAGATGCGATCTCTGCCTACCCCCAAGGGAAAGAGGCGTGACGATTAAGTATTTATGTATGTATGTGCCACAATGGGCGGTCTTATCGCTAAGAGCAATCTCTTACCAGGCAAATATGAAGGCAGCTCATGATGCTAGGACCACTTACTGTGACCAGTTGAGAGCTACTGACTCCTCAAGACGAGTTCAAATCAAATACAGTTCGTTAAGTAATTGCAGTTAACAGTAAGTCTAATTGGATATCGTTAGTAAATTGGCAATTATTTGTAAGGGTATTATGGCGCTGGGTTAGGTAAAAGGGGTTGTTAGAGGGTTGATAAGGTATTAATTGTAGTTTCTCCTGAATAAAATTTGTGTGACAAAGGTCTCACGAGTTCTTCCACAACCAAATTCATTAATCCATCAGATAGATATTTAAAAAAATCTAGCGTTTATCTGAACAATAAAAATGTTAAAGATAAGCGGCTTTAAAGTTTAGGAGGCGAGGCTTATGATGTATTCGTAAGAGTTACCACGACCCTGACACTTAAAGGGCTCCAGGAGGAATAGTGGGTTTTAGTTAGTAAAAGTCTGACACTCCCTCCCACTGCACTTACAGCGGGCGGCAAAAAAGGGACGATGGGTATGACGTAACGCATTCGCAAATATACGACTGAGTGACGTCACGCGTGACGTTAATTCACTGTACCTTAGTCAATTTTTGTTTACGGGGCCAAGAAAAAAATACTTAGTTATCCAATATTATTCATTAACAATATGACGGACATTAAAAAATGTCATTATCCATATTACCGGGGAATCCTGATCAAAAAGTGAGTCATCTGAATAAATTATAGAGTGGCGTATTTACGTTATGCTTACGTAGTCAGGGTATCTGCGTCGGTACAGGTAATTTACGTCATTCGACGTATTTATGTTTGCACATAATCCGAGTATCTGACATCGGTATCGAAGGAAATCACGTAAGATTTTAGGAACTACGATATCAGGGCAATTGGGTAGAAATCAAAGAGAGGATTCCAAATCTTGGAATTGGCCTTTGCGTCCGTTATCGTACCGTATCCGTTCATAAAAATTTGCGTAAGCCACAGAAGTGGTTCTTTTGTTAAATTGTGGTAGCATTATCAGCCCTAATCTACCCATTGCTAGGCATAAGGCAATAGGCCTACCTTCGTTTATGCCATTCAAATATCCCGTACCCTGTCCACCCACCCTATTCGGTTTATTCCCATTGTCCAACCCCTGCTTCTCCACCCGGGATGGACAGCGTCACAACTACTAAAAATAATTTCTACTGTTCCCGTGGGGTCGCCAGTAAGAGACCCCCCACACTAGCGTCTTTCGAGCGTCGTCGTCGTGCCAGCGTTCGCGCGACGTCGACGCCGCGGCGACGCGACGCCAGCGCTGGCCAGCGCTCACCGCTTGCCGAACGCCGAGCGGGCGCGGCGCTGGCAACGCGTCGCCGTTGTTGTTCACAAAAAACGTTGAACTGACGCCGCACTGGCGTCGCGTCGCCGCGGCGTCGACGTCGCGCGGACGCTGGCACGACGACGATGCTCGAAAGACGCTAGTGTGGGGGGTCCCTTAGAAACATTATTCAAATAATTCACCGCTGCTGGACACGGCTACAACTTCTTCAAACATTCACAATAGCTTCCGTGAAGTAGGTAAGTCACGTATGATTTTATAAGACCTACGATATCAGGGCAGCTGGCTTAAACAAAGTTCTAGGGTTCCGAATCTTGAAAAAGGTTATTACTCAGCAATGGGCCTTGTCCATAGATATTGACGAAAATCTTGATATTATGGTATATTATGTTTTGTTTGTATCATCATGATATCATATCATCATCATCACCATTTCTGAACAACACACTGCTGGGTATACTCCTACCTTCGTTTTGCGCTATTCTCTTCTATCTTTTCCATCCATCCATCCTATTCCTGCTATTTTTATGGTAAACAATAAAAACAACTAAATTGGAATAAACTTTATTTGAAACTTCAAAAAAATTAACAAAACTAATCTCAAAATAATTGTATCCAAATCGTTTTACACAAGACTGCCAATTACCAACAAATATATAAAAATCAACAAACCTAATTCAGGCAATAGCCCAAATACATTAAAACTAAAACGAGAAAAATCTTCAAAACAACGCGTCTAAAGTGACCGAATTTAGACTTGAAACTCAACCAACACTAAATTTAATCAACGCAACAGCACAGACAAAAATAGCGATCAATATTTAGCTAAATTTAGACAGCGCCGTTTCACAACCTTAAGCTAAATTTAGCTTAAATAAACACGAGAGGCACAGACAATTTTGCAATTGTTACGAACATTTTTATGTATTAATATCTGTCCGTTAACTGGGCCTATTTCGTGTCTGACTACCGCGGTTTATTACGTTGACGAAATTTAGTGTTAGTTGAATTTAGAATAGCGAGTCTAAATCTCACAACGCGTGGATTCAAAGTTTTAGTTTTAAATTTAGAGGCGTTGATTTTTAGGTATTTGGTGGTTTTCACTTGAATTTCGATGTTTTAAGGCATGGAGATGTTGTGGGGCATGTCTTTATCGGCATCGCTTGGGTTCCCGATTTCGACTTTAGCTGCGTAAGGGTCTCGCCAAGGACCGTCTGGCGGTTCAGGACTAGTTGACTCTGGAATACGGAAAATAATTTTATTATAAAGGCTGTTGAGTAGAGAAATAGACACCGCACAAAGGACGAGCTGCACGACGAGGATATTGCCTCCAGCCTAATATTGAAGCAGTCACAGAAAGGCTCTTTGTGGCCATTCTGTGGTATAGGTAACCACGCTAATTAAGTACCACTGTACGCGACGTGTCGGGGCTCGATCCCCGCGTAGGACAAAAATTGTGCGATCCACAAAGGCCTGTTCTGAGTCTGGGTGTGTTTGTGCATGTGGATTGAATGTCTGAAACCCCCGCGATACTAGGATTAAATTCCTCAGTGCGGGAGATGGTTTTATTTTGACTAAATTTATCGAGCTACAAGGATCTTTTGGCACGTGGATGACATTAACGAGGGCGCTGATGTGCCTATCCGCAACAAGAATCAACTCAACTGTCTGTCAAAAGCGATGGTCCTTTATCACGGCATTAGTTCCTATTTCGATACAAAAGATGCTGTTGGTTAAAAAACCAACACCTTTATTCAGGGTGTCAGCTAACTCTATACGAAATGTCATCTGAATTGCTCCAGCCGTTTGAGCGTGAAAGATTAAACATCCATCCACCCATCCATACTCACAAACTTTCACGTTTATAATATTAGTAGCATAATTACCAGTATTTTCGTTAGACATGTTGGCCTTTTCGTCGTCACTCAGTCTTCGCATGAAAGTCGGCTTCGCAGTCAATATGTACTGCTTATCGCAAACCGCTCCATAAAGCTGAGACAGCACATTAACCTGCCGCGTAAAAAGACTTTTACTTAACGATAAACTACTTTTATTCAACATTGTACAATAAAAAAATCAAGAAAAGAAAAATTCAAATGACAAATGACACTTCTTTTTCAAATTCGGAAAGTTAAAGAAGGAATTTCGAAAGAGGTCCGTTACCTGTCTCGCGTCTCTTAATATCGGTTGTTTCATAAACATTTTTCAATAGGTCACCAAGCCACTGGCTGTTGACAGTGGTTGGTGACTACACACACGTTTTTTCTCAAGCTCTGCACATTATACACTGAGATCCTTTTGTGAAAATCGAAGCAAGTAGCTTTTTGAATCGGGAGTTTGAATTCTATTCGTTGTGACAGCTGTTTGTGGCCAGTGCTAGTGTATCGTTTTTAAAAATAGGTTGAGGTTTATTTATTTATTTATTTATTATTATTAAGGCATGTCAACAGAATAAACACCAACATTCATAAAATACAAGATAAAGACACAAAATCTTGTGCAATTTGCACAAAATTGAGGTTCAGTCAATGAGGTTGTAGCTATTTTGTAAAAACCTAAAAACGAATACTATTATTTGTGTTTGTAATTTTACTTATATATAAATGTAAGTAGTTGATTAAGTTTTCAAACTGTTCACACAGATTGGGCACGTAAAGATGTCGGTCCTGCGCCTGATCTCTCTCCGGTCGTGTCGGATTGCCGTCCCACCAGGCTATGAGAGTGCGGGAACAGAGAGTGTACCTGTGTTAGCATACGCTTGTACACTATAACATCGGTCCAGATATTTTTTTTATACTTAGTCGCGGAGTACTCCTAGCTTCTATCTTCTGTTTTATCGTGGATGTGGGTTATCGCTATTAAAAATCGTCTATTCATATTAGCTACGTAAGGTACAAAATTTTATCAAAATTGATCTTGCATTAAAGCGTGAACGCAACACAAAACTACACACATTTTAATTGCCTGTATTTTTTACGATTACAGAATTTAAGAACAAATTGTATGTTCGTTAATTATATGCCCGGTTGCAATATGTGCGTCGAAAAGCAGGCAAAATATTAGCGGGAAAATCATTATTTAATTTCAATGACATCATCAGACGAAACTACGAATTAGCATAGAGCGAGAATAAATAATATGACTTAACTGCAGTATCCATCGCTTGCTTTACCTCTACTAGTAAACATAACAACTGTTCTTACTAGGCAATGGATAGTATACAACAGTGAGATCACGATAAATCATGCAGGAAACTCGTTCTCATGGTACAGGGTCTACCTCAACTCACCTACTATTTACCTTAAAGCTAATTTAGACGAAGTGACATATACATTGTGGTTGTTATACATTGTCGGCGATGTTAGAGCATTGTTGATACAAGAAACTAAGCGACGCCGCAATGGATTGCAAATCATTCGATATCTCATGCTTCGTCTATAAACCTTAGTATATCACAGTACCTATTGTTTACACAAGTTTTGTTTGTTGCTAACTATGACCTCTCTATTCTGGTTTGTCCTCATCCTTATTTATTTGCAAAAAACCTCAAACTGTTTTGTTTCTCATTTCATCACTGCTTAGTATAAAACGACGTCGTTTTCCTCTGACTGTCAGTTGTGTTGTTATAATAATAATATTCCACGACTTTCTCACAGCGCCATCTAGTGTCAAACTAAATGGAGCTTGTATTATGAGTACTAAAATGCTGATAAACATACTTATATATTTCTAAATACATATTTTAGATAAATTACGTCCAAACACAGGACACAAAAAATTATTCTGGGTGGGAATCGAACCCGCGACCTCTAGTATAGCAGTCAGGGCCACCAAGCACTACACCAACTTGCCAGTTACGTATGCTCAGATTTTAAAACGCGGTTTTTTTAATAGATAGAATGTTTCAAGAGGCCGTTTTATCCATCCATCCATCCGGCCCTCCAAATCAAAATCAAAAGTAATTTATTCAAATTAGGTTACAATGAAGCACTTTTTGAACGTCAAAATTATAATAGACTGCACCCCATCGCCAACCCTTCACCGCTTCCTGTGCTATTGCTACGGGAGAAAAAACGGCGCAACAAACTAGTTTTTTTTTTATATAATCTTTTATAATAAGGAAAGATTTAGAAAATTAATACCAAAACTGGTCTTATAGTCTTAATATTATCAATCAAACTGGTTTTCATTTGTTATTAGCGAATATTACTCAGACATGTAAAAACACAGTCATTTACGAAGCGTAAAGTATCGTATAAGATGTAATACTTTGCTTCGCCACCAGCTTTGGTATCAACAGCAAGATGTATTACAGCTTCCATACATAGATCTATATAATATACAGGGTGTCCCAAAACTCAACGATAATCTGAGCCCGGATGAAAGGCCAAGTTATACCGATCCTGGGAAAAAAAAAAAAAAACAATTTCGCTGTGAATTTTTATAGTACTACAAGGAACTTTTGTCACGTGGCCGAAATCGGAACTAATGCCGTCATATATGAAAAACAATCTTTTCAGACAGACAGTTGAATTGATTCTTGTAGTGATTATGCACAACAACGCCCTCATGTAAATGTCATCCACAATGATAGTATTTTAGCCAATTTTTGTATTGAGCACTTTTGTTGGTAGTACCTGTGTTTACCTAGTCACCATGCCTGTTTAAACGATGAACTCCTGGCACTCTTATAGCTCGCAACGGCATAACATCTCCTTTTCTTAACCTGTTTGTCAACTATAAGATAAAAATAATAGCAATCCAGTTTAATTGGAACCAAAGAGGCGCAGTATGAATACAAACAGCAGCTTAGCTCGGCCCATTCCAATTTTTTTTGTATCCTAGTGGTAATCTTCTTGAACTGCCCTTGTCAAGAGTTTAACAAGGGATGTGCCGGACTTTTACCGGATAAAACCACTGGAGCGTCCTCATCTGCCTATGCATGCCTACAGCGTTTTAATTACATCAACAACACACCGTCCGTTCGTCACTGAGACACGCTCGCGACTGCGAAGGTAATGAACCAGCTAGATGTGTCATTCACACTATCATTAATTATTATTTAATTAATAGGAAACCAGCTTTTTCCCGCTGCTTTGCCTGCGCTGGGGATCGAACCTGCACCTTGTTTATACAATGTTTACATAGAACCACAAGGACACCACGACAATTTCAAGTTTTTAAATAATAATAAACATATACTTTTAGCCATTAATGTCTTACTCCTGGTATTTATCCTGATATGTGGCTAGCTGGGCCCCAATTTGTAAACATCAAGTTTGTCCTGGCAAACGCCATCTCATTCTAGGCCCTAACTTATATTTTTCATTATGCTACACATTTATAATGAAGCTGTGATAGCCCAGTGGTCAGACCGCAGGACTTTCAAGTCAAAGGTCTTGAGTTCGAACCCACTTTTAGAATATTATGTGCGTTTTAGAAACAAATATCACAGCATCCGTGTTTCGGAAGGCACGTAAATATGTGAGTCCTGTGCCTGATCTCTCTCTGGTTGTGTCGGATTGCCGTCCCACCGGGCTATGAGAGTAAAGGAACAGAGAGTGAACCTGTGTTAGCACACGTTTGTGCACTATAATAATAATATGTCCTGCGTAACTGGCTGGTGTCATATCAACACAAACCGCAGTGGTCGAAACCGGACATGATTATTTTTACCTTTATACCTAAACACTTGCTAATGAGGAACGTGTTGTCTAGATAAAAGGCCATTTTTTTCCACCCATCTACATATTATTATAGTTATTTTACCCTATTTAAATCTATTGTCAGCTAACGAAACAATATGTATAGACAAATATTGCTATTTCGATAACACAATAATATGTCCATTCTTACATTTTTAACGAACAATTTCCTCTAAATAAAAAAAAATACTTCTAACTAATACCTAGTCAAATAGACACATAACGAGTTTTAACCTATAAATACTCGTAAAACCAATCGATATAAAAATACAGTGAAGAACTTCTCAATAATATTTTAATGACATGTCGTATCAAAAATGGCGGCTGAATATAACCTGTGGTGTCGCTCAAGCGCGTCCAGTTCGCGTCGGACTCGCTCACGGCCTTGCGTACAAGGAAAATAATATTAAAAAATATATATAAAAAAACCCGTCTTCTAAGAACTTGTGTTGCTGTGTTGAATTATGTTATAACAGTGCAACAATATTAAAAAGTTTTAAGACGCCATTATGGTGAGTGACATTTGTTTTTTTTTTTATTTAACAACGGTATTATATGTGCAGCTTTATATTGTTGTTTATTTTATTTCTTTGCGTTATTAATTACATAAATAAATACATTTAAATATAAAATTATTTTACGATACATGCTTAAGTTTTTTCTACGTTATTTTTTTTAATTTCTGATGTATTGTCGAACATATTGGCTGAACGCGTTATTTCCTTAGCAGCTTGTATTTGAATATTACCATGAATGTTGGACATTTTTTTAACATACATATACGTAACTCTAGACTTGTTTTTAGTATGATAAAGCGATTATAAGCTAAAGGTTATCGTTATTCAATAAATAAACACACTTTCTTTGATTATAAACTTGTTTATTTAAAATGTTTTTGTTGTGCAAGTTCTTTAATATTTTTCCTTAAATAATGCTGTAAAAAGATTTTTTTCTTGCAATATTTTTCGTAAGATTTTTGCTTCTACCTTCATTTTCTTAATATTAAATGCGTATTCTTGTTAATTTAAAATTAACGTATAGTCAAGTAGGTAATCATTAAGGTAACTAGACAAAAAAAACTTTATTTTTATAATCCTGATTACTAGTACCGATTTATCTACCTATGTGAGATGGGCAGACGATTAAAACAAATTGCTGGAATAGGATGAATGCAAAGGACAAGAGACATAATAAAACGGCATAAACAAAGGGAGGCTTATGCCCAGCAGTGGATTATTCAGGGCTGATGATGATAATATAACGATAATGATAATTTATCTGACTATAGCTTAATAAAAGTATCAATAAAATGACAGGAAGTGAAAATTCAGAAATATCTTTATATCGGTAAAATACTAATAAAATCATTAAAAGTATGTAATTTAAAAGAATTAATAAAGTAACGTACCTAAGGTTGGTTTTTAAGACATCGTTTTCACCAGAAATGCGTATGGAGGGTTATGAGCCACTAGAACAACTTTAAAAATTATCAATGTAAGCCTAATTATGAAACAATTCTATTGACTCTTAAACATCCCTTGCAACGCTAGAAGTCTGGCAAGGTTCTGTAGGTTCCGCTCAAGCAACTCCTTTGGTTCTAAACACATTCCTCGCGATGCATCCATGTTGGAAACGCAATATTAAAGTGAACACAATGACATACTTATTAAAGCCGAGGGCGTCGAAAGAAGAGAATTTTAGAATTAGATATTTGAGTAAAAATATTAAATTAGTCCGCTCAATAGATTTCCAAAAAACCTTAGATACGTATTTTTCTATCACTAAAAAAAAAAACAAAACAAAAGTATAACGCATCAAGGATGGTGAATAGTATGGTGAAATAAGGGTAGTTGACATCAGTTATCATTTAAATATGCATTGAGTCGTGACGTCACACAAGATTTTAACTCACTGTATTATTTGTCACAATTTATTTTACACGATAAAAAGAAAATATACGAGTGCCACCAAAGAAACGATGGATGGATTGTGTGAAAAATAATTCAACGCTTAGAGAAATATAACTTGTTTACATACCCTTTTTTATAGGAAATCATCAAATGACCCCGTCCGCTGTGGGCGCAGCGGGACGGAGTGTCAGACTTTCACTGACTAAAACCCACTATGTTCCTCCTGGAGCCCTTTGAGTGCCGGGCGCGCGGTAACTCTCACGAACATCCCACCGCTGTTCACAGACCCTGGAGTCAAATAGTAAAGACTTACCAATCTGTGAGACATTACATGAACTGCATTTTCCTGCTTCTGACGCAATTAACTAAAAAACAGTAGCGTATGATTTCTAGGAAACAAATTATTTACACTATGAAATAAATACGTATATACAAGTTTTTATTTGAGTTATTAATAGATGTAATAAATAATTATAGAATTATTGATATGTACTGAGTGCTTAATAGAAACCAGAATTAAAAGGAACCGAAAAGTATCTAACATGTGTGCTATAAATGTTATGCGCTTCTTGGAATCATTTGAAGGTTTAACCTAGTATTAAGCAGCCACACAACATAACATATAAATTCCATCAACCATGAACGTTGGAAAGATTTTAACTCTCGGTTATTGACCCCGGTTGCTTAGTTGGTTAAACGATTAGAGTGTTTAGGACTTGCTGGATCAGCTGCTGATACTCAGTGTAAGCGACTGATACCGCTACACTGGCTTAGGAAATAGAAGCGGCCCAGGATGTTTTAGTCGGTGGGAGTAGGTTTGACATATATTATCTCCATGCCCGAGCATTTGTCGTGGGTTAAAGTTATTAGCATTTCACCCCAGAAACAAAAAAAATATTGTCGCTAGCTGGAGTCCTGTCCAAGTTTCAAATATTTTCATTGCTAATATTTGTTTCTTAGTATTTAATTGCTAATAATAACCACTTTACCATGTCTCTGTAAAAATAATAATAATTAAGAAACCAGTTAACGTTTGACAAACTCATCAAACCAGCCTTTCAAACGATAAGACTTGTATTAATCAAATCTTAAACGTTTGACGACATTAGGGTCCATTTTGACATAACGTAAGATGGCGGCTGTCAACTTTAAAGGTCAATGACACAAGACATGTCAACACCTTGCCTACTTATTTATAAAAATCTTCTAATATATAAAATTCTCGTGTCACAGTTTTCGTTGCCATACTCCTCCGAAACGGCTGGAGCGATTGTCTTGAAATTTTGTATATGCATTCAGTAGATCTGAGAATCGGCCAACATCTATTTTTCATCCCAATTTTTTTCTTTTTTTTCGCGAACGAAGTCGTGGGCAACAGCTAGTAAAGATATAATAACATAATACTCGTAACTTACAAAGTGACTGTTTATCACTTGAAAAATCGGCCAAGTGCGAGTCGGATTCGCGCAGCAAGGGTTCCGTACTATCCATCTATAATAGAAAATCACGTTTGTTGTAGGTACACTAATTTTTATTCTGTTAATCTACCTGTTTATTAAGATCGAATAAAAATTGCTTAAGAATTATGTTTGGTGGACCTCCTTATTTTTTTTTATTTTTATGATTAATTGTTATAGCGGCAACGGAAATAAATCATTTGTGAAAATTTCAGCTTTTTAGCTATCACGGTTTATGAGATACAGCCTGGAGACAGACAGATAGACAGCGCAGGCTTAGTAATAGCTAGGGTTCCGTTTTACCCTTTGGAACCCTAAAAATAAAGATAGATAAACATAACACTTGTCACTTACCAAGTCTCTGTTTATCATAATTTGAAGTGAAGTGCAATCCTACTAATATTAAAAGCGAAATTTTTTGAGTATGGATGGATGGATTGATGTTTGTTACTCTTTTACACTGAAACGGCTGGATTAGTATTGATGAAATTTGGTATGAAATTAGCTGACAGACTTATTTTCGTATCCCATTGTAAATCCTTATAAACTTTCTTGGCCCTGGGGAAGGTGTGTGCCGAACTCTTATCGGCTAGGATCATAGGCTACTTTTTAACCGACTATGATAGAGGAGGGTAATGTTTATGCTGCTCGCTCGTCCTCTTATCTAGGCCTTCTTCCCCATGTTAGCTCATGATGAAAGATTCCGGTTGGGTACGAAACTAGTCGTAATATCCCGATATATACGAGTGAGTAAACCGTATAATTTAACCAATTAATTACGATATTTGTCATTTCTATCACTTTTTTAAGTTATTATTTCCCGCGTGGTATTCTCGTTTAGCCTACAGAAAACTTGTACGCAAAGCAAATAATAGAAACCTTGGTTAGTATGAATGTTAATAAAAAAGTCAAACAGCGTTTTTGTTTGTAAGACAACTATAATAAAAACTTAATGATATCTTATACTTAGCTCTATGACTTTTATACCAATATTATTACGAACGAGTTGTAACAATCTTCGTCCGTATAAAATTTAATAAAAAAGTTAATTACCTAGTTCGGTTATTGAAATAAAATAAAAGTAGCCTAAATCATCAGCTATATGCCAATAAAAGTCCCGTCAAAATCGATCCAGCCATTACAGAGATTAGTGGGAATAAATAGCCAGACAAGAATTGAAAAAAATGTTATTTTGGTGTATGTATTTAGTTATATGGTTGTAGTAAAAAACGGTTATTTCTTTCAATAATTTTTCACCGTTTGTCTATAATGTCTTAAAATAATTAAGAAACTACATGTAATTTGAAAAAGTCACATTGGTTCTTGCCTGCGCTGGGGATCGAACCCACACCTCGTGCACACAAATCCATACATAGAACCGCAAGGCCAGCATGACAGTCTACGTGAATGTTATTATATTATCTCCATAAAAAACCGCCAGCCTTCGTGCAATAAACAGAACGTTTTTTCGATACTACAATATTAAATTAACGATCCTTCACCTTGGAATATAGTTTTAATTTGCATCTAACCACAAGATGACCTGAGAAAACTAAAACCACAGTATAAATACATACAGTAGTTTAACTCTATCGTGCAGCGTAACAGCGACAGGATATTTTTTTTTTGTTTACGGAGTGAAACTCTAATGACTTCAACCCACGCCGAGGGCACGGCATGTATGTCGGACTCACACCGACCAAAAACACCCCGGGCCCCTTCTATTACCAAATATCTATTGCACGCGCATGCTCTGCGTGACTCTTGCTAGACAACGGGACTGCCCACCTACAGCATTTTAATAACATCAACAACACACCGTCCGTTCTTCACAGCGACACGCTCGCGACTGTATCATGCCACGATCCGATAGCGTAGGCATAATCGTCACGTTGCGCTCGTCGCATTCGTTTATATGAAGACTTCATACTGTATATAAAATTATACTGTACTTGCATTAAGACCTTGCTTTAAGAACCTTTGCAATAGATTTTTAATTGTCTATTTTAAAAACTTCCGCTTCTAACATTGTACGTAACATGTTTTAAAAAAAACCTGCTCCTTTAGCTAATTGCCATTTAGACATTAATATAACTTAATAATATTCTACGACTTTCAAACAACACCATCTAGTTTTAAACTAAGCAGAGCTTGTATTATGAGTATTAGACAAATGATAAACATACTTATATATTTCTAAATACATACATATTATAGATGAATTACACCCAGACAAAACAACTATTGATCGTACTCATTACACAAACATTTGTCCCAGGTCGGAATCGAACTCATGACCTCCGGTATAGCAGTCAGGGCCACTAACTACTAGACCAACCGGCCAATCATATTCTCTCTTCGATATACTGTTTCTACGCATGTAAGAACAAATATAGAAAGAAAGGAATAGTCAGTTCTTTAAAGATTTAATCTCCTATTCAATATAATAGGGATGAAACCCAGGGTACCTATGAAAAGTAAAAATCTAATTAGTCCGTCAGATAGATAATTACAAAATATTAAACACGTATTTTTGCGTTTACCCTGAACAATGAAATTGTCAGAGATTAGCTGCTATAAAGAATAGGAGAGGAGGCTTGTGACGTAAAGCATTCGCAAAAATATTACGAAAAAGTGACGTCACGCGTTAGTTCAATTAACTGTACTTTGTCAATTTGTATTTGCGGAACGAAAGAATATCCAATATTATTTATTAAACTACACAACGTTCTACATAAGAGAAGTCCATATTTAAAATCACAAAATTTTAAAAAAACTTTCTTTAAGTAAATTATCAACGGCTGTCATAAAAGAAAATTGATTATTATTAAGCATAGAAATATTTAAAATATGTTACTTACCGCTGTTTAAACTAATTATTATTGTTTGTATGGAGTCTAAAACTAGTCTAACCAAGCCAAAAACATACGCACGAATAAACCATATTAAAAATAATTACAAATAAAAAGGCCTCATAAAACTTATTACAAGAGTTAGCAAATTATTTTATGCCATAACTAATCAGAACAAAAAGGAAATATTTCTTCATGAAATTCCGATCCAACCGATTTAATCTATATGTAAAACATCTTGAATTCAATCAAGATGGATGCCTTACAATATTAATTTTCTGTCCGATTTAGAATACAATAATTAAGTTTCAATGTCGACTATCGAATTTTTTGTCAGTACATTCGTTTTTGGCACAGGGGTAGGTACAGAGGTACTTACTAATCAAAATGTAAGTTGTTTTTAATATATTTTTCTGTAATTTTCTTGTAAATTTAATCTTTAAATACACTAAGTAATTTGTGAGAACATAAATATTAGTTGTAATGTATTTTTTTACATATAAGCTACATTATTAAAATCAAGATTTTATCGTAGCATGAATACTAGATCAGTGTAAATACATAATATATTAGGCCCTGAAAGATTTTAGTTACCAGCCAACGCAGGACATATTATAGTGCACAAGCGTGTGCTAACACAGGTGCACTCTCTGTTCCTTTACTCTCATAGCCCGATGGGACGGCAATCCGACACGACCGAAAAGAGATCAGGCGCAGGACCCACATTTTACGTGCTTTCCGAAACATGGAAGCTGTGATATTTATGCGATAGATACACAGTATTCTAAAAGTCAGTACGTCAGCTGGCCTGCAGAACGAACTCGAGATCTTTTACTTGGCAGGCATGTGGTGCTACCACTAGGCTATCTCAGTTTTAAAATATGTACGAATTCTTCATGTAAGGTGGATCTTGCTATTTCTGGCGTAGCGGCGCGGCTGTATGTTTTAATTTTTTAGAAACAGCAGAGCGGAATTAAATTACTGTATGAATGTATACTGGAATGTTTATCAGGAGGCTTAGTAATAGGGTTCCGTTTAACCCTTTGGGTACGGAACCCTATTACTAAGCCTCCGCTGTCTGTCTGTCTCCAGGCTGTATCTCATAAACCGTGGTATCTAGAAAGCTGAAACTTTCACAAATGATCTATTTAGGTTACCGCTATAATAGTAACAATTACTTAAAATAAAAAATGTATTAATGGGCCCAACAAGGTAATTTTTACTCGATTTTAATAAACAGATAGATTAACAGACTAAAAATTTGTATACCTGCAACAGCCGTGATTTTCTAAGATAAACTTGGCCAGTTTATTATATTATTATACTGTGATATCACAGACCTACCCAGTAGCAGAACAATAAATAATCTGAGGTCACAAGTCAATGCAAAAGACATTTACAAAGCGTAATATCATTAGCATATTAATTATATCTCTGAATCAGATGGAATTCCCCGAACGAAGTATTTTTTTACTTCCAGTATTAGTTATCTTACTTTTAATGTCTTTTTTTTCGTAATAATATAAGTAGAAATATAAACCGGACGCAAGATAACGATTGAAATCTAAAATCGTAGGTATTAGGGGAAGAAAAATGTATTAACAGTCTTAAAAAGCTTTAAGGATTTTTTGGCACGTGGATGACATTAAAAAAAAAACTTTACTCTTTTTTTTTTGTATTTGTTGTTATAGTGGCAACGGAAATACATCATTTGTCAAAATTTCAGCTTTTTGAAAAGAAATGCTTATCCAGAATAGAGACAGACAACGGAGGCTTAATAATAGGGTTCCGTTTAACCCTTTGGGTACGGAACCCTAAAACGACTGTCGCTGTTAAGTAGCACACGGCTGTTGCCATAATTTTTTTAGAAACAGCCAAGTTAAACTTCCGTATGTACCTATACTGCGGTTATACCATTGCCCGTTCACTGCCGCTTTTCATATAGAAATTGATATAAAAATGTCAAACTGTACTCAGTTGTTCTACAAAAATAAATGATCTAAGTCCACTAATATCGAAACACATTTACAGACCTCTGTCCTGATAACGTTATTATTATATTACATTGATTATAAAATAGGTAAACTCGTTTATTTGTATTACCTATTATGATAAGCATAGCAACTAACAACTGGTATAGTATATTTATATAAATCTTGTTAGCAACAATATACAAACGGCTAATGAAATAAATGATTTGGATTAACTAAGTAACATTTCGAAAACTGAGAAAAAACGCTCAAATGTATGGAAATGACAGTTACATGTCATGGGACTGTCAAACGAAATGTCATTTTCATACAATTAAGTTTCTTTTTACGCTAAAGATTGTCGAAATGTAACTTGGCTATTTTGGTTAGCCATAATATGACGCCGCTCTGAATGGAGCTCCTGTGCCTTACTTTGATTTCAAAAACCGAGTTCTTATCTTTTTGGTCTGAACCTAAACTTCTAATAAGTTTTTCTCTTTTAGATGTGGAAAGCACTGCCGATCTTAGTGCTGGCGACAGCGGTCTACTGCCAGCAGAACAGTGGTGACCTGGACACGGTTCTGAGCCAGATCTTCGGGCCACCACCAGGACCTAACAACCACCCTACAGCAGCCCCAGCTGTAAACAAAAACAAGCAGCCCTCGACTATTGTGCCTCCCATCAATCAGAATTCCAATTCCGGTAGGTATTTGTATGGTAACCTTTCTTGTGGTAAGCTGATCGTTACCTCCTAACATTGGCACATGCATATCCTGAGTCGTCTACTTTTCTGTTTCGTGAATTCTAGCACAAAAGAATTTATCCCCGCACCGATTGAATCACTTAAATGTATGGAAATGACAGTCTTGTCAAAAGTTCGCTTAGCTAGTAATGTCGCTAGTCTAGACGGTATTTTGATGGAATTCATTTATTTATTCACCTTTTTGATTGTATACAAGCGTTTCCTAAAAAAATTGTACGGAAATGACAAATAACAGTTTAGTTATTAATGACAACGTGGCTACTGCCACGCTGTCGCGAGCGACTTCTGACTAAATATGATTATTAAACTGTCACTTGCGTACATTTCAATGAACTTTAACGTCAATAGAAAACACAAACTAAAGGAATTTATTTAGGTACACAATAATATAGAATATTGCACAATAATACAACGCAACATTCCTAATCACGAATCCAAAACTTCAAATGTATGGAAATGACATTCGTGTTCGACAAGCGCCGTGACTGACTTGTCAGTTCAATACATTGGAGCAGTTCGTTCAGCGTCTACGGGCCCAGGTGTTATTAGTTTAGTTATGACGCCTCTTTCAGACCCCTGCGGGCTGCAGAAACGAGCTCCTGAAAAAATGTATGATGAATCTGAAAGTTCAAGCCATGAATGTAAGTTTTATGAAAGGCTTTTCAACTCATACTGTCTTAATTAGCCTTTGCACACCGTTTGTCTTTGACGTCCTTGGACTGAGGGTCTACCGCCACGTCTAAAGTAATATGAAAGTGTATTTGACAAAAAAAAAATGAATTACTCCGTCGGATAAATGTCCAAATATATTGGATAAGTATTTTTCCTTTTATCGAATTGAAAAAATACGAAGATATATCGCATCAAAGACTGTGAATTGCACGGAAGTGCGAAGTGAATTCCTTATAATTTACCATCTTTGCGCATTTTTCACTGACTAGTGACGTTAATGTCATTTGTCAGTAAAAAGTGTAATGTGATGAGACGTCACACGAGATTTGAACTTTCTGTGTTGTCTTAATTTTTTATTTACGCGACAAAAGAAAAAATACGAAAACACTATTGGAAATCTATCTGACGGAATAATTTGTCTTTTCAACCAAATACCTAATTGCAGTTGTGGAAGAGACGCTCTCTCTCTTCCGCAATTAACAATAAGCTTACTTTAAGAGGCGGTGGTAGGTCTTTAGTTCACTTTCTACGTCTTGGCGTTTAAAAGGGGCCTACCAACAGGGCAGTTGTGTGAGACGCATCATAGACGTCACAAAGACGTCGCCCAAGACTCAGTCTCACTTCATCAACTGCAATACCTATTTACGTAGAGACCCTCCCACACTAGCGACTTTCGAGCGTCCGTCGTCGTGCCAGCGTCCGCGCGACGTCCACCTGACGTCGACGCCGCGACGACGCGACGCCAGCGCTGGCCGCCGAACGAACGCCGAGCGTGCGTGTCGCTGGCGTTGCGTCGCCGTTGTTGTTCACAAAAAACGTTGAACTGACGCCGCGGCGACGCTCGAAAGACGCTAGTGTGGAGGGTCTCTTAATTGTTACTGTTGTAAGCTCTCTCTTCTTCATTTGTTTTATGTCATTTGATCCTTCTTTGTGATTCGTTGTTTTTTTTGTTTTGTCTTGAAAATATTCACCCGTCGCCTTGAATGCGTACGGGCGGGAGATTTTTTGATTGTACATTTTTGGACGGCAAAATTTCGTAGAGACGGAACCGTTGTTCAAAATTTCTTGAAAGAATTAGAATACATACTTTTGAGTAGTTATTAGTTGTTATTAGTTTTATGTATTGATTTTTGTGTGTTTTCGTGTTCC